>JASPKZ010000044.1:2002500-2025000 GCA_030220185.1 Diploptera punctata | reverse complement strand
CCCGTGCCAAACCTCCAAAGCCTACGGTCTTGGGCATCTTCGATGCTTAGCCCTCTAGCTTGCATTACTGTCTTCATGTTTTCCTTCCATGTTAACCTTGGTCTTCCTCTTTTCTTCTTTCTGTTAGGATGCCATTCATATAGTTGCTTCGGCCATCGCTCATCTTCCATTCTTAAAACATGTCCTAACCACTTTAATTCCTTTTCCTCAATTCTTTCAATTATGCTTTCTTCTGCTTCCATTTTGTTTCTAATTTCCTTATTTGTGACACGTTCTAATTTAGACTTTCTGGCACTTCTTCGTAAATAATCCATTTCTAGAGCTATTAGTCTATTCTTGTAGTACTTATTGATTGTCCATACCTCACTTCCGTACATTGCAACAGATTCCACCAATGTTTTACCAATATATTTTTTAGTGTCTTTCCAAATATGCTTATCCCACCATATGGAATTTAATGATGATATTATTTTGCTACTCAATTCAATTACTTTCCAAAAATGGCATTATGCGTATTTGATATTCCCTCGATATCATTTTAGTTGTGATTGTTGTTTTTTATTTTTCAGAAACATTTAACAAACTATCAGAGGTGAAAGCTTTAAGTGGGCCACCCTGTATTATATATATGTTACGAGTTACTTTTCACCCCTCTTTGCAACCAACTCCCCTTTAAGGATATCCTATGAAAACAAGAAAGAACTTGGAAGCAAGAATCCAAAGGAATTGGAATCCCAGTCGGATTTAGGCTACTCTTGAAATGTTATCGATGCTCATTTTAGCAGAGGTTTATTCGGTCCGTCTGGGGGTCAACGAGTGAATGAAGGCTAGAATTACGAGTAGTTGTAGGCTTAATAGTAGCAGTTGTAATAAAAAATAAGGTATCCTATCAATTGCCCTAAAATCCTCATTAAGTCTTTGATCAAGATTTTATACAATAGCGCATGAATTATTTTTAACCCTTAAATTGACGAAATACTAATTTATAGTGACAGTTATTTAAATGTGTTGGGCAGAAGTGTAAACAAAATCGTATGTAACTGTAAGGTATTATTGTATATTGTGTAATTCGACACAAATTTAAATTTCTACTTATTATTTCCATTGTATGTCCACCGCTGTAGTCTCAAGGTAGCGTGCTGCCTTGTTACGCACGCTACCTCGGGCCCGGGTTCGATTCCCGGTCGGGACAGGCTCCTGGGTGAGGTTTTTTCGGGGTTTTTCCTCGCCTGCAAGACAAATGTCAGGAAGCTTAGGGCCCAACGTTCCCCGAAAATTATCCGGCCATCATCATCACCCTTATCATTATCATCATCATCCTTCACCGGTGTGTAAAGCAACGGGAAGCTACCACACCTATAATTCCCTAGTAAAGCTGCAAAGCATAGCATGGAAATGCTATGATTGTAGTGAAAGACCTGCCATTGGGCAGAATTACTATGGATGTATTTCCATTATTTTATTAAAATATTAAATTAATTATACCGATGTATCTGTTAGGATAGATTGTCATAAGTAATGCCACGAGTGATTTCCAAATTATCGATAAATTCACGATTCACGAAGTGAGGAGTGAATTTATCTAGAGAATTTGGAAATCAAGAGTGGCATTTATTAGGACTATTTAACGAATAAAATTAAGCTGTTTACTCACAAATCATTATTTAACTATAGTTATTTTAAAATAGTTATATATTTAATGTAAACGGCGATGTTTGAAAACAAATGAGAAAACGATAGGTACGCTTCATCTGCTTCTTGTGTTTATCACTGCAACCAGATTATACTATTTATTGCCAAAGGAACGCAATATTGTAAGAATGCTCTCTAGTGGAGAAAAAATGAAACACATCAAACTGTATATTAATTCATTTCTGATGTCGTATGACAGTTATATTTTTCTGGATTGTTACCTGGGAAAAAATACATTTAAAAAAGTGCAAACAGTGGTTTCTTTTTTTGGTGGTATAATCAATTGCTACAAATGTTTTTATATTAACTCCCGCATGCGGCATGTGTTGACATTCATTCACTAAATATACAATCTGGTACCCGTATTTCTCGCAGGCTCAGTCACTGCAAAATAATGGTCAGACCTGTTCAGAATATTAAAAAGGAGAAGCCTTCTTTAATATGGTAATTATAACACTGATAAATATTTCGTGAAACACGACTGTGATTGGTTGTAAAACAGAAATCATTGAAACGTGATTGGCCATTGAGTCCCATTTAGGGCATGAGTTAAATAGTCAATATAAGATTATCCCTAAGCTCCGAACGTTATTACCCTCTCCCCCTTCCATAGCAAATTTATATAAAATATCGATTGGGCACCAGGGTCTATATGGTCACGGTTAGGGAGAGATATTTCTTCAGTCTGCAGTCCAATTATCGCCTGAGCTTCCTAACCCACAATAGAAATACAATACAACTTATATCAAGTTTCCTTTAATCAGGTTTGAAAGCTGCGGATTAAACGGCTGACGAATTTTACTCAGAAATCTCTTATTTCATGTTACAGTATTTTACTTGCTACAAAAGTGGCTTCATGACGCAAGTAGTTGGACTTACACCTAAGGGTCCGAAGTTCTCAACACGATCACACTGTATGGGGTCCATAGTGTACAAATCGGAGTAACAGTGGTTTAATTTGAATTAAAATACATAATGAGATACCAATCATTCCTGATGGCATGTATTTCCTCGAAATTTCGCATGTTTTTCTTTGCCAATAAACTTCATTCTATAATTTTTCAGTATTCATAACATCCATTTCGTTTCATTTCATTTTATCTGGTCCTGTGATGGTGCGTCAGATCTGGTTAAATAGAATCCTTGTACATTACACACTATCAATAATAGGACTTGATCTGATCTCATCCCTCGACCTGGCATTACGCCACTTACAAGTAAAAGAGGTTTTTTTTTACATATCGCATGCCTATGATAAGGCTTTACAAAGCTGCTTACACTTAGAAAAAATCGTCATAAATTAACAAGGCACACAAATGAATGTAATGATTTAATCAAAATAATTGGATCAATTAATCATGTATGTATATATATATATATTTATTAAAAAAGTTACTGTTTTATTTTCCATTGTAGAATAATAGGTTTAAAACTTGCGAGATTGTTAGTGTTACAGTGAAATTGATCTGCTTATTGCCATATTTCATGGTATGCCAAGGTTTTAACTCCAGCTGATATATGTAATGAATATTTAGAAAACATCCTTACACTGTGTAAGACAGTACAAGTGTTGAAGAATAAGTTTCAAATCTTAGTAGCGTGTTAGTGTTACAGTGAAAATGATCTGCTTATCGCATTACTTTGTGGAACGCTGAGCTGAAATAAGATTAAGACATTGTGCCACGCATACTGCGGTGCGTCTGTAGCGAAGTTTGTGAGAGATTAGAACTGTGTGCGGTTTGTGTTGGTGGCTTTGCTACAAAGACGCTGAGCGTCTCAATGGATGAGTTGTGGCGAGCGTCTTGTAAGGAAAAGAAATGAGTTGCCTCGCTGTGAGATGAGATAGCACTAGTTAACAAGGTGGTCTAGTGGTTACCTTCCATCAACACAGTGCATTACCATCTACAAACATCAATGGAATTTCACTTGCTCAATAGTTTACAACTCAACCTCAAGGGATAACTTTTATACTCTGAATCTAAGATGGAAGCATTGCGGTTTGAGCTCCACGAACTTGGCATTTGTCTTGCAAATACAGCAATATACCGAGTTGTTCTACATGATGATATTCCCAGACACTAGTGCAGGAAGTAAAACTAGCCGAAATACAGTGAGAATAAATGTGATCTTACTGTTAAATGTGTTTTATTGTCCAAACTCCATGCGCGACAGGCCCAGAAGGCTCCTGACCTAACAGCTGGCTACTGCATCTATTAATCACAGAGGTGGATGATCACCTAATCAGTATAGGGGTGACATACAGTCAGTATCTCGCATCCCCCAGTCATTACAGCTAGTTATCTCAACCTGGTGCCACTACTTATTTTAGGTACCCACATTCCTTACGATATTGGATAGGAATGAGATGCACAAATAAATTAAACACATGCTCAATTCTGGAAATGTATGCTATTATACAGTACAAGGATTCTTGTCGTCCGAACTACTTGTAAAAACGTTAAACTGAAATTGTAATAGTAATAATAATAATAATAATAATAATAATAATAATATAATAATAATAATAATAATAATAATAATAAATAATAATTATAATAATTATTATTATTATTTATCATTATTATTATTATTATTATTATTATTATTATTATTATTATTATTATTAATATTTTAGAAAATCAAAGTATAGAATAGGTGTCTAGTTTCAAATATTTGGGCTGTGATGTTGGCTACAATGTGGAAAGAGATATTGACTCCAAAATAAATAAATTTCAGACGGTGTGTGGAACAATACAGAGAACATTCAAAAATAAAATTAGAAAAGAAACCAAGATAAAAATGTATAATGTTATGGCTGTTCCCACAATATTGTATGGATGTGAAACTTGGGCTCCAGTGAAAAGACAGAAGGATAGAATACAGACGGCAGAGATGCGGTTCCTAAGGCAAGTAAAAGGATGTACAAGACTTGATAGAATAAGAAATGAGGATATAAGAGAAGAATTGAAAGTACAGCCTTTATTGGATAAAGTCACGAATTACAGACAGAAATGGATTGATCACATGAATGGAATGAGTAAGGAGAGATATCCATTGTTAGCCAGAAATTATCAAGCAAGAGGAAGGCGTGATGTTGGAAGACCTAGAAGACGTTGGGCTGATGCAATATGAAGTCGGAACGGGCAATTGCCTAATCCCTGGAGTGATGATGACGATGACGATTATTATTATTATTATTATTATTATTATTATTATTATTATTATTATTATTATTATTATTACAATGCTGCAGAAATGAAGGAAACAATAATAGACCTACCCTCGAATCCTGTCACTATGTTATAATATATGGGTGTGAAACATGGACTCTTACTTTAAGGGAGAAAATAAGATTACGAGTATTTGAAAATAAAGTTCTTAGGAACATTTTTGGGCCAAAAGGAGAAGAACAGACAGGTGAATGGAGAAAACTTCATAATAGTGAGCTACATGGTATGTATAGGAAGCCAGAAAAAATAAGAACAGTTAAATCTCGTAGACTGTGAGGTTCAGGACATGTGACACGAATGGGGAATGAGAGAGGTTAATGGAAGCTTCTTATAGGAAAACCAGAGGGTAAACGCCCAGTTGGTAGACCAAGAATGAGGTGGGAGAATATATTACCCATGATTTGAGGGAAGTTGATTATACAGGGAATGATTGGGAAAACATTAGCTCAGGATAGGGATGTATGGAGAGCTTATGTCCACGCGGCCATGGACCTAAGGGTTGATAGAGTCAGTGAATTAGCTACTTAGTTGGGTGTGTAACAGTCCCATATTGACCAAAATTTCATGAGAAAATTTCTTTCTCCATGGTCACGAATCAGTATAGGCTATTCTGCACCAAAGTAGCAACAAAGTAAATTACGATCTACAAATCTGCTATGGCGTGTGACAACTTTTTCATAAATAATTCAAAATATTGCCAATTGATAAACATAATTAATATAAATATATTTTTTATATGTATCGTGGCACGTTTAACATTTATTTGCACGCTATATGAAAATAAGCAAATATAAAATTCTATCCATTATTCTACGAATACAAAATGAGTGTACAGTGCAATCCCCCTTCCCTTATAAAGACTCCTACAAAGTACCAATCCCAGCAGTGCAACCAGTACAGTTGTGCAGAATACATAAAACTGTTAAATGGCTCCTAAAAGAGAAGGAAAGAAACATAGAAGAAGAATCTAAAATTATTGTTCGGCTGCTTTGCTAGCAGAAGATACAATACATTGAGGAACTTGCTGATGGAGCTAAATGACAGATGCGAGGATTATGCGATGAAGATAAATATAAATAAGACGAAGGCCATGATTATAGGAAGAAAACCAAGGAAGACAGATATGTGGATTAAAGATGAGGCCATTGGGCAAGTGGAGAGCTTCAAATACTTGAACTGTATACTATTACTAGTAACAAACTGTTGTCAAGATGTAAAGCAGAGGTTAGCAGTGGCAGAAGAAGCTTTTAACAAGAAGAGAAGCATTTTCTGCGGACCTTTGGCAAACTAATTAAGGAAGACGCTAGTTAAGTGCTTTGTGTGGAGTGTAGTATTGTATGGTGCAGAAACTTGGACATTATGACGGAATGAGGAAAAGCGACAGGAAGTTTGTAGAAGGTTGGAGCATATAAAATGGACAGACAAAATTTAAAAAAAAATGAAGATGCGCTAAGCAGAGTGGGTGAAGGAAAAATAATCCTAGAACTCATAAAGAAGAGGAAAATAAATTGTATTGGCCACACTCTAAGAAGAAGCTGCCTGTTGATAGTTGCCCTGGAAGAAATGGTCAACGGAAAGAAGATTAGAGACAGAAAAGTACATCTGATGATAGACAATATTAAAATAAATGGTTTGTATGCGGATACAAAAAAAAGGAAAGCTGAGTTAAGGAAAGAGTGGAGAATACTGAGTTTGCAGTGAAATACCTGCTCTTGGGCAGAACACTCTATATGTATGCATAATAAAAACAAATTACAGTGTGTACCATGGATAATGGCACATGAAGGAGGCATATAACTAACTCACTGGCATAATCGAATCCATAGGTTTATGCCCACGCGGAGATAAACTCTCCATACATCCCTATCCTGAGCAAATGTTATCCTTTGTATAATATACTTCACTCAAATCATGATTAACATTATTCTCCCAGCTATTTTGAAGTTATTTCTTCAAGGGATGAGGTCTGGTATGTAAAGGGCCCAAAAAATATTTTTAAATCATTCTTTACTGAAGAAATAGGTTCAACAGAGCCCGTCTTTGTATGTTTTTAACCGTTATATATATATATATATATATATATTATATATATATATATTTAACCGAAATCAGAAATATCGAAAGTGATCCCTTAGTTCGTAATTTTCTTAGAAGAAAATGATTACCATGAAAGTCTGGGCCGAAGGAAGTACTCTGTTAATTAAAGAAGAAATTATTTAATTTACCAGTAAATCAAATTACTATTTTCTGTCCAGCCTAAGAAAGACACTTGAGGAAAATAAATGGACGGGTAATCCACGAAGCACATGACTGCTGCAGTTACTGCGATTCGTTCATTACCAAAGCACAGTTAAGTGGAAGCGAAAAAATAGATCATTTATTTGATTAATATAATTACGCATTTAAAGCTATTTATGTTAACTATCCGTAGCGTAGTGGTTAAGGCACTGCGCTACAAGTCGGAAGGTCCAGGGTTCAAGCCCCGGTGGGGTCAGGATTTTTAAACTGACCAAAACCTTCTGGCGGCACTATGGCCCTGGGGTCGACTCAGCCTCTAACGGAAATGAGTACCAGACGCTTGTTCTGGGGGTAAAGGCGGCCGTCACGCAGGATTGACAACCCGGATGACATCATGTGCCGATTGTCTAGAAAAAGTGGGAGCCTTAACCTCCTACTGCCCCAAGGGCCTTCCGAGGCCTGTAGTGGGATTACTTTACTTTTATGTTAACTATAGTGGATAAGAATGCAGTATATACCTACATATTTCTTCCAAGGTCGGAGACTAACAACAAATTCGTATTTCTTTGAAACTGAACGATTCTTGAGTGGAAGTTAAATGTCAGTTACAAATATGGCAGATGTCGGGTAGTTTATGTTAACTCGGTGATAAAATATGTGATCAAAATTATTAGAAGCATAAATGGAAAATATTAAAGAGTGGTGAAAAACGGTGTTAAATGTATTTTGTAAGTAAGTTTGTGGAGCATAATCCTGGCACTGTAGTGAACGATATATTGCATTAATTTATCAGCTTGTAATAAACAGCTGACAGAGTTCACCTGCACTCTTACACGTGCTGCGCGGAGTAATACATTCGGAAGTTAAATGTCAAAATGTGCTTCGTACATTGGACAGATAATAACTGTACGATCACTTTTTACCTTTGTTGTATATGGTTACATGGTCACATGTACATCAAATTATATAAATCCATGGTGCGACAGGCCTGGAAGGATCTTCTCCTACCAGCCGGTCGCTAGACTCACATTCACATGTTTTCATCACATGGTTCGACGATCATCTAACCAATATAGGAGTAAAATTTGCCAACATGCCGAGTCTCCTAGCAGTTAGGCTTATAGATAGATTTCTCAGTCTAAGAGTTGCTACTCTTTGTAGCCGCCCAAATTCTTCATGATACTAAACTCAAAAATCAATTAATAATTAAAATATTAAAGGAAACTTTTAAATTAAATTCCCGTACTGGCCGAAATTTCATAAGAAAATTTCTTCTCACATGGGAACTCGAATCAGCGCAAATCCCATATACATGTACCAGGCGTGTATATTAATAAATACGAATGAACACCTAGGAGCCTAACAACAAACATGGGAAGATTTTAAGAGAAAATGGAAATCAAATAACCATAGAAACAATGACATTTATTTTATGCCAAGAAGATTTTCATTTCCATGGGCAATACAACAAGAATTTTCACCTTGTCCATAACTCACAAACGCAGCGGAGCGAGGGAGTAAATTGTCGAAAGATCGCATGCTATTTTAAAATACCATTCAATGAATGAATTTTTTCTCTCTCTATCTTAACCACACTTTAACCTCTCCCTTTAAAAGTATTCTATATATATATATATATATATATATATATCCCTCGTCACATGCGTGTTACAGGAGCCCGACTTATGGTGAGAGGAATTTTAACTCTGGGTCAAACACATACATTTTTAACCACACGAGGACATTGCATGATCTCCCTGGATAAGTGATCAACTCAATGCCAGTGCCATCTCCGAAACAACACGAGCATTTAAGACAAGACACACCATTTACTCATTCATAATAAACAAGACAGATATGTTATGAATAATATTCATGATGGCCAGATAATGTTTAGGGACCACTTCAATTTTACAGTTTTCCGACTTATGTTGAAGCGAGGAAAAAAAAATCTCACCCAGGAAACTTGTGCCTACCTGGGATCGAATCTAGGCCCGTTGGATACTATAAACAGTATTGTTCCGAGACTACAATACTGGACGAATGAACTTTTAAATAAAGAAATAAGTTACGTTTTTTATGTAATATCATTTAATTGAATATATTATAACCGTTCACCCATTCCTGTGACGGTGCGTCTGGCGTGGTCGGCCTGCACCCTTGTCGCTCATAGACCTCTATAAATGTAAAGGCTTTATTTTATCTCTCCCTCGATCCAATCCTGAATTGGATACTAGTATTTACTTACTTACTCGCTGGCACTGTCGAATCCGTAGTTTCATTGCCGCGCGGACATACGCTCTCCATACATTCCTATCCTGCGCTAACACTTTCCAATCATTCCCTATACAATTTAATTACCTCAAATCATAGTTAATATTATTCTCCCACCTCATGTTTGGTCTGCCAACTGAGCGTTTTCCCTCTGGTTTTCCTACAAGAATCTTCCATGCACGTCTTTCATTCCCTATTCGTGCCACATGTCCTGCCCATCGCAGCCCACGAGACTTAACTGTTTTTATTATATCTGGCTTCCTATAAAGATCACGTAGTTTGCTGTTATGTATTCTTCTGCATTCGCCTGTCTGTTCATCTCTCTTTGGTCCAAAAATTTTCCTAAGAACTATATTCTCAAATACTCGTCTCCTTTCCTCCCTTAAAATAAGAGTCCATGTTTCGCATTCATATAATGTAACTGGTAGAATAATAGTTTTATATATTTTCAGTTTAACGATTTTGAAAGAAGCTGGGACGTCAAGAGTTCCTGTAATGCATAATAGCACGCATTTCCAGAATTGAGTCTATGTTTAATTTCTTTGTGTCATCTCATTCCTATTTGTGATTATTGTTCAGCCACTTCCTCAAAATTTTCCTCATTTGTCATTAGCTATCCATTTCCATTATATAATGCATTTCTATGTGTGACCATATATTTAGTTACTGGATAGTAGTAGAGAATATTATTATTTTTATTATTATAATCATCATCCTATTATTAATATTATTATTATTATTTTAATTATTATTATGTTGTACTATTATGAAACTAATGTCTTTCCATTAACATTATGGTAAGTATAATGCAATCTTATGTTGTTCTGTATTGCCGAGGAGTAACTAGAATTTACTACCCAATGGAGGTAATTTAACTTACCTCCCAAGGATGATGTGGTGCAAGGAATGCAATAGCCTATATTGACAAACAATAGAATTTGAATGGTCGTGGGCCCATAAATGTATATAAAATTAAAATCATAAATAACTTTATAATATTTTTATCTAGGTCTATAACAAATTTATTTAAAAGTTATATTAGTAACATATTTTAAAATATAGCAACAATGAAAACCTAACATGGGTATTACATTTTATATTTCTTCAGATTATATATTACACAGACTATTTAACTCATGCCCCAAATGGGAGTCAATGACCAATCACGTTCCAATGATTTCTGTTTTACAACCAATCAGAGTCGTGTTTCACGAAATATTTATCAGTGTTATAATTACCATATTAAAGAAAGCTCCTCCTCACAATATTGCGTTCCTTTGGCAATAAATAGTATGATCTGGTTGCAGTGATAAACAAAAGAAGCAGTAGAAGCGTACCTATCGTTTCTCATTTGTTTTCAAACATCGCCGTTTACATTAAATATATAAATATTTTAAAATAACTATAGTTAAATAATTATTTGTGAGTAAACAGCTTAATTTTATTCGTTAAATAGTCCTAACAAATGCCACTCTTGATTTCCAAATTCTCTAGATAAATTCACTCCTCACTTCGTGAGTCGTGAATTTATCGATAATTTGGAAATCACTCGTGGCATTACTTATGATAATTTAAACTATATAGTAATATTGCAATTAACATTTTCTTTTCAACATTGAGATTAATTCAAAATGTCTGCACACTTATTTCATTCAGTATAAACAATTTCTCTCGCTTAGCAACAAACAATACTCTGACTAACAATTCAATGAATAGACAAGTCGATCAATTAACCAATATGAATAAAAAAGGCTACGGGATCCTACATCGAACTCTTCAAGTGTAGAACGACCTGACTATTCAAACTATGTAAGTAACACTTGTATGGACCAGGGATGGGAGCTATAGGAACACAACGTCAAGACGCGACCAGGTATACTTTAGGTGCTGCAAAAATTGTATAATACAACAGACAATTACAATTACATAATAAAGTAACTAAGACACTATGCAGTATTTTTTATGTTTGTAAACTCAGAGAAACAAACTTTAAGAAAAAATTGCACTCTTTATAAATCCACCAATACCTGCAATACGTGTATCAGAACTGAAATTAATGTTGCTCCCTGAAAGTATTATACAATTTTATAGTAATTGGACGATACTGGGCAGGACAGCATAATACTGCATACTTCTATCTATACTCCTGTGATATCTAACGTAGTGTTTGTTTTGGTATATTTTGAACCAGTGAGTGGAAAAAAATATACAATTTGGGAATAGTTTCCAACTCCTGAACTGTTAATAACGTCCTTACCTTCCTCATAACATAAATAACTATCAACACTTTTGAAATTCATGTTAAAGCACCGTTGAGGTTATGCAATAAGATGTTAATTATATAATTTTTTACCTGGTAAGTCAGTCTTCCTCAACTAACTTATTAAACTTCTTCAAGTTATTCTAATATGGAGGCCTTACGAAAACAATGTTTCATCTTCTGCGTTTTAACTGCAACTGATGGTAGACGTAAATCCATTATACAACCTATACAACACCATCAGCCATCAGTTCCAGTTAAAATGCAGAAGATGAAACATTGTTTTCGAAAGGCCTCCATATTAGAATAACTTGAAGAAGTTTAATAACTTAGTTGAGGACGACTGACTTACCAGGTAAACAGTTATGTAATTAACATCTTATAAATAACTACTTAGTAGAACGCAGTGCCGTACATTCAACTCCCAACACTGCTGAGGTAACTAATATAAATAATAATTTTGGATTGAAATAAAATAATCAATTTGTCGAATTTAATTCAAATCCATTAAGCGTGAACATTAATATTCAAATTTCCCGCCGGGCAACAGACTGGGTGGCATCGCATTCAGTTGACCAAGCGTTTTCAATCTCTGTCCCGGATTCCTGTGATATGAATTCAAACATTGGCATAAAATACATTTAGGTGTGTTGCTTGCCAGATAAAGCTATTGTCTGACTGCTTTGTTATTTACTGGAAGACTAGCTAGCTAGACCAGTGCAGTGTGTAGGCTTGACGTCACAGATACTGGCAATATGTAGAAGTGTATTTCTCGTTGATCGATTATGAAGACGTTTCGATCTATCGATTATTGACAACGTATCCTGATTGGTTCACACAAGAGAGAGCGAAGTAATATTAAAATTTTCGAAGTAATATTTATAAAATCATAATAATTAAGTTAATTTAAGCAAATTATATATTTTACGTCCACTGCTGTGGTCCCGAGGTAGCGTATTGCCTTGTCACGCAGCGGGCCCGGGTTCGATCCCGGTCGGGATAGTTTTTCTGGGTGAGGTTTTTATCGAGGTTTTTCCTCACCTGTAAGACTAATGTCAGGAAAACGTTAAGGCCCAAACGGTCCCCGAAATCATATGGCCATCATCATCATCATCATCATCATCCTTATCATTTTATCATCATCCTTTACTGGTGTGGAAAGCAACGGGAAGCTACCACACGTACAATTCCCTAGTAAAGCTGCAAGCATAGCATGAAAGACATGCAGTGAAGGACCTGCCGTCAGGCAGAATTACTATGGATGGATGGATATATTTTACAAACCAGAAAGAAACGGTATGAAATTAAATTATGTGATACACTTTGTAAACTGTGGCAACTTATTCATGTAAGAAGCTATTTTTATATTTAATAACTGAATAACCAAACTATTGAATGCTAATTGTTCAGTATACTTTGTCACTTTCGACGGACCCTATTTGGATAAGTTTGTTAAAAATAAATTTGTGAGCAGTGGAAATAATAAACACAAAACCGGCACTAAGTTTATTCAAACGTGTTATTAATTTGTTTTCACGCCTTTCAGTTAAAGTGTTGTTGATAAATGTGATTTTGTCAAATTATTGTACATTAATGTGAGTGACTCTGTAATTGATGATAATTATACACAAGATACCATTTTCGTGCTGACATTTCCACAACAAAAATTATCTCATACACCAAGGGTAGGCCAACTTCAGATTTACCGGACCTATACTTATAAATAGTAGAACATTATGTTTCTAGAACCTACCTTAATAGTATAGTACATAAATCAGGAATCGTTTAAGAAATATCGTACTCATATATGTAGGCCTACAATTCAATAATTCTGTCAAAGGAAGCCAACGTGCAACTTCTCATAAAATGAACAATAGTCTCCTCGTGGGAAATTGCTGATTCCATTAAACTGCTCAGATTAATATATCCGGTTTTAATCTAATTGGCATTTATGTCTTAGCCGACTAATAAACAGATCCAACAAAATAACGCATTTGATTGTTTACTGCCATCTAACCAATGAATATTTCTCATAAATCGAATAAGTACAATCCTTTTCTTTTTTTGGCGTGTTTAAATGAGTTCCTGGTGGTCTAGTGGTTACCATACTCGCCACGGTTCACGGGTTCCAACCGGGCCGAAGTCGATGTATTTTTTAATCCTATGTATGGGTTCCTTCGGAAAAGAAATAAAGTCATGGGGCCTGTATCGTAAATTTACGGCATGTAAAAAAAGAATCCCAAGCCTGATGAAAGTGACATCTCAACAAAATTTGTTGGCCTTGTACACTCACATTTAAATTGCGATGTTAATTAACTTAGCTGTTATAGAGCTAATAAATAACAGCTTAGCATTTGGCAATATGAGTTAATATAAAGTGTAAAAAGTCGTACATCTGGGATAACTGCTAGAACTTTATGAAAGATTCCTTGTCTCTACATAAACGTACAGCCCTGTCATTGTGTGATCACTATTATAACATCCTATATTGACTAAAGAAGAAACTTGTAAATTCAAAAGAAAATTGGGTTTTTTATTCTTATTAAAACCAAGTTATACAAAATAGTAGCGTTCAAAGCTAACAGTAAGCAAAGTATTTTAATTTATTAAAGTTATCAGCTAATAAAATTATACATTTTAACAAGAAAGACGGAGACTATGAGTTTCAGATAATTAGAGTTCATAATACAATATTAAGATGGAGCATAGAAGTGATTAGAGCAGGCTTGCTTTATAATGAAAAGACATTTCCCCGGATAGAAGAGGGAAGCGGAGTACACTGGCCAGCTAAAATCTTTCGAATCAACCGGACCAAAGATAAAGAGATAGCGAATAAAAAAGACATCTATACAGAAAAAAAAACAGAGAACATGAGATAAACATCAAGCAAAAGCTTTTTAAAAGAGGGGGAGGTATGGAATACCATCTTTTCATGTAATTACTGACATAAAATGTCAGAGAATTTTCCTTTTACTTTTATTTTTCTATGAGAGAGTCAGATTTTTTTCCCGGTGGAACCCATTCAAAATAATTATTGTAGCATGTTGAGAAATGTATACACACTAGGCCTCCTCATCATCTGCAACTTGTATTAACGATGCAGAAAAGAGAGCAAAAAGATATTTGTATATAGGATATATAGAAAAACTGCTCTAACTGTTGAAGGACGGGGAGAAATGGCTGGTTGCCCCATTAAGAGATGAAAGGGCTCAGAGGGTCCTCACAACATCAGTCGTGGCGTGATAATACGTCATCTGACCCGCCTTAAGTCGAGATGTCCGTCTGCCTTTTGCTTATTATTTAAAAAAAACGTCACTAGCAGAAGCTATTTTTGCAAATGTTGTTATGTCTATCTTAATTATTATGAATGATGAAACCGTTTACCTCATTACTAAGGCTAGGATTTGTTTGTAGTTACACATTCTTACTGTTTGCTTGTACGTGGCTGAAACTGAAAAATGTCCACGAATTAGCAACTTACTAATATATAAAAATTTATAATTTCATATTTTTACATATTTCATCATAATAATGTTTTTACATACTTTTATACGAAAGTACATACTCTATCTCTTAATTAAAAATATAATCTTCATAAGTAGAATACAATTTAAAATGGATTACGACAACAATTAATTGTTCACATCAGAAAATCGGGTACCTGATTCTATACCCAATGGGTTTCAAAACTGCTGAGAAAGTGTCAAGGAAGAATTCCATTTCCTCGACATCATAAATATGATGCAGGAAGATACTTAAGACTTGGGTAAGCCTATAGCTTTCCACATTACAAGAACTTTTTTAAAACCTCAACCATCCACTCTGTTTGTAAATTAAGTAGTAGAAACATGAGTACATCTAACTTACTTTGTTGCCAAAGTTACCATGTTGTCAAGTATTTTACAACCCATTTCCCCCATATACTCTTATCTTCATTTGTAATATTATGTGTTTTATCTAATATTATTACATAAATATATACATAGTTTATATGTTAATATTATATACAAATCCTTGCCTTGCTCATAAAGTATATGAAAAATGCTATTATTTATCTTAATGTGCTTGACTATAATCTTGGTCCCATCTACATGATCGTAGAAAACTTCATTCTCTCACTCTGTTCTTCAAGATCATGCATACCTCTACACCAAGCTACATACCTTCTCTGTTCCTCAGTCTCGGAGTCATGAGACAGCACCCTGATTCCCTCCCCAAATATCCCCAGAACCACATACTTGCAGCACCATGGATGCCAACATGAGATGAGGTGAAGGGTAATATGAAATGAATGAATGAGAAATAAAGTAATATGAAGGGGAGGGAAGGGAGAATGGAGAGTGTTGGTACGGGCAGTGGGAGAACCCAGAGAAAACACCGAAAAATCCCGGAATGGCTTACCTTTTGGAACTGCCAGGAATCGAACCTGGGATTCCAATCAGTGCAGATGCGCGCGCTAGCCACGTGATGTAGTTACGTCCCTTACTTTTAACATAAATTACTCACTTTTCACTGAATTCACATTCACACCGGCTAATAGCATTAAAAGGATGTATGGCCTAGATCACTTGTACTAATGACATAATTACATTTTAACATAGAGATAGTCTTTCATTTAGGGACATAATATCAATTTTGTGTTGACATATTTCATTTTTGATTGGGTAAGGCATTTCGGATTATGCCGATTAAGGACATAGAGAGTTGCCATACCAATCTGTATTGATGTAATTATAAATAAAATATAAATATTTTAAGGCTGTATTTTTAGAATCGATCCAGAGCTTGGAAAGGAGTAATAACGGAGGATAGGTTACGTTCATATATCTGAATTTAGGAAAATTGACTTGTCTAGTATACCATTAAGAATTACAAACAGTAATGAGATGCAGAGAGAAATTAAACATAGTAAACGCATGCTATTACTATTACAGGGACCCTTAACACCCCACCATCTGTCAAAAAACGCTAAACTATATATATATATATATATATATATATATATATATATATATAACGGTTATTCTTCTATTTTTAATTATACATGCAAAACGTTGTATATTATTTTAAGGAACGATTTTTGATCAAAGAGTGGCGAATATACATGTGAATGGAGAATGCTGCTTAGCAGTGAGCTATATGATCATTATGGAAAACAACTTATAGGCCTACGAAGACTAGTAAGGTCTAGTTAAGTTAAGTTCCAGTAGGAAAACTAGAAGGAAAGTGCCCAGTAGGTAAGCCAAGAATGAGATGGGTGTAAAACATTAATCATGATTTGAAGGAGGTAAATTATACGGGAATCATTGGAATAGATTTGCTCAAGACATGTCTGCGCAGCTATGAACCCCCTGGTTCAATAGTGACAGCGAGTTAAATTTATAGTATATGTTATATAAGAGTAAAGACATGAATATATATCTGATTGTATAATTTGAAGATGGAAAAGTTGGCTACGCAGATGCAGAAGAGAGAGAAAGAGAGTGAGAGAGAGAGAGAGAGAGAGAGAGAGAGAGAGAGAGAGAGAGAGAGAGAGAGAGAGAGAGAGAGAGAGAGAGAGAGAGAGAGGGAGAGAGAGAGAGAGAGAGAGAGAGAGAGAGAAGTAAGTTGTGTTGAGATCACAGGTTGTTCTAATGCGTACAATTGTAGCTGTTCCAATTACACAATACAGGAGGCCATGCCAGACAATGCTATGGAATTATAGCACAATAGAAGATGATTTTCCTTGAACACTCATTACCCAGCTTTGTTAGGAGAGTTCGCTTTTGTCGTTTGTGAAACTTCACGAGGGTAGCAAGATAGGACTGTGATTTACAGAAGCTTTATTCTTAGCTTATTGGGTGACCCCCCAAGAGAACTTTGACCCCTTCCCCTCTTTTCAACAGCTACGGGCGAGCAGTGGAGGCAAAGATAGTCCGAGCTTTACTAACTTTCAGATCCTTTACTTAAAACTTGGGCTTATAAGGAAACGTTCAATACTGGAATGACAAATATTATGTATTGAAGAAAGCTTCAATTCTTAACAGTTCCACACTAATTTCTAATGTGGATATTTACACAAAACACTAATTTTAATTAAAATATTTAAAATAATAGGCTAATGATATGAGAGGAAAGATGAACCAGTCGAAACGATCAAAACAATTAAGATGCTTTGGATATATAAAAAATAATTATGGATATAATCAAAGAAGATTTATAACTGAATCCGACAGGAAGAACGAAAAGAGGAAGACCAAAAAATAATATGGACACGAAGAGTAGTCAGAACAGTGGACGGTAGATGCTTGGATGAAGGAAGAGGGTGTAAAAATAGAAAGATATGTTGATTGGCTATAGAATTTTGAAATTAAAGTAGCAAGATGTCAAAAATATTGTAAAACCAGAGAATCCATCCATAGTAATTCTGCCCGAATGCAGGTCCTTCACTGCAATCATAGCATTTTCATGCTATGCTTGCAGCTTTACTAGGAAATTGTGTAGGTGTGGTAGCTTCCCGTTGCTTTCCACACCGGCGAAGGATGATGGTGATGATGATAAGGATGATGATAAGGATGATGATGATGATGGCCATATGATTTCGGGGACCGTTTGGGCCTTAAAGTTTTCCTGACATTTGTCTTACAGGTGAGGAAAAACCCCGATAAAAACCTTACCCAGAAAAACTGCCCCGACCGGGGATCGAACCCGGGCCCGCTGCGTGACAAGGCAGCACGCTACCTCGAGACCACAGCGGTGGACAACCAGAGAATATAATAATAATAATAATAATAATAATAATAATAGTAATAATAAAAATGAGTTAATCCACTCTGCTTATAAATAAAAATGTTAAAAAGCGTATACTATATTCAATTCTACTACTCAAATATATTCCCTATCTAAAAGGATAAAGAAAATAACCAACCCCACAATATTATAAATAATTTAAAGATGAAGGCAAACATTTCTTTCACACCAATATGAACGCAACATACGTAAGTATTAACAATTCAAAGACAATTCTGCAATATCAATATAAAAATATATATGCAGTCAATATGCCCATTTCACCAATTAATGTTTTAAAATGGTCAACAAGTTTCTACAGCCAAGCTGTCATTCTCAAGACATAATGGGCATATTGACTGCATATATATTTTAATATTTTATCACCAAGAAGATCACTTGTGTATTAAATATCAATATAGAAAGAAAGTCCATCATGCAGGAAATGCGTGAACTAAGCGAATTCCACAGGAAATCGGATTTTTTTTTAAATTTGACTTTCAGGTAAACACCTATTCCTAATGGTCGGCTATGGCTGATATTTGGAGAACACGCCTACCTTTCTCATTTTATTTCAATGGCATATACCGAGTTTCATTGCGATAAATAAAAAATCTGCGGCCGCCAGAGCGATTTCTAAATGTTAGCTTAGCTTCAGGTGAGCCGCCACTCCTAATAGTTCAACTTTGTTAGTTAACGAAATCAACCACGTTTTTATTAATTTAATGCTATGTACAGAGATTGGTTCCAAAATAATTGCCACTAGAGCATTAACAGGTACATGAATATAATTTTTTTCATGACTATTATCGGTGTCTTTTAAATTTGTAATATTTTTTCAAATATACTTTCATTAAGAACAATATCAATAGTTAACTTTTTTTTTTTCGGAAATCACTAATGTACCAGATGAATCTTCTCATCCTGCGGATTGTAACATTACTGGCATTTTACAAGATGTGTCATGAATATTGTCTACAGTACTGCGGCGCGTATTCAGAGCCGTGATATCTACGAGGACCTTCACCGTGATGATCCATTGTACTAGAAGTGACCGTTATAGGTCAGGCTGGGCAATGTGGTGATATCATTTGACTTTCGTATCGTCTATAAAATGAAGCTTTGACTAATTTCCAATCAATAGATTGATAAGTTTATCACGATACAGGGCCTGTTAATGTCTTAGTAGACTAATATAACGGTTACCATATTTACTACGGTTCAATGTTCGCAGCTTCAATCCCAGCCGAGGTCGATGGAATTTTTCCTGGTGTTAAATTTTGAATATGCGTTCCTTCCGGAAGAGAAGTAAAGCCAAGGCTCCCAGCACGTAATGGACACCTCTCAACAAAATTTGTCATCTCTTTCACATCTATATTTGAATTGCGACGCTGTTTAAAAGTGTCTTCAATAATATAATTATTAATATGAAGAGAAAAAAAAACATTTTTGGATAAAGATGGCTACATTTAAGAAAGAGCAATAACAGTAAAGGCCAAGCAGAAGTTGTGCTTGTATATTACATTTTATTTAGACCAACTTATTCTCAGTTTTCACATTGCATAGACACCTTCCTTCCCAATTATCCTATTCTCTATCTCCTATTGCCTTAGTTTAACCTCTACCTCTGTAGATACTTGCTTCGCTCCGTAGCCGTGTGGTTTAATGCATTAAACGAAGGTACGAAACATTATCTGTTTCTGGTCGCAATGAGTAAATATATTTTTTTCATACAATTTCGCTCAGTATGGGACCGGTTCTCACACAAAATCGAGCGATATTAGGTTAAGTCAGCTTATTTTGTTGAGGCAATACTCTACAACTAGAAAGGTCGGGATTTCGAGTCCCGGTGAGGTCAGGATTTTTAAACTAGCCTAAACTTTCTGACGGTACCATGCCTCTGACATCTACTTAGACTGTAACTGAAATAAGTACTAGATGCTTATTCTGGGACTAAAGGCGGTCGTCATGCAGGGCTGAAACGCGGCTGACATTTTGTTTCAAATGTCAGGAAAGGTGGGAACTTTAACTTCCTACTACCCCAAGACTCCCTCAGGCCTTCAGTGAGATCACGTTTCTTTTACGTCTCCTGTTAAGAAAACCAGATATAGCAGTCGGAATCACGATATGGTTATCACATGTCAGCCCTATTACTGTGATTAACGCATGTGGATGCTAGATCAACAGCCGACTGGACCACATGACTTATCGCACCTGATAGTTTGTTTAGCTTAGGTTATAAGTAGGGCTGGAAAAAAGTATGGGTTATGGGCCAGGCTACGTCGTACTCAGACCGCTGTGTCGTTGACATGCGCTACTCGGGACAGACTTCTAGTACAGTCCGCTTTGTGTAGGAAAGGACTCATCTTTGCACAATTTTTGTTTCGGCATTCAGGTACAACCACACGTCACGTGAACAGGTCTATTACTGAGGAGAGTCGAACATACACACTCTCCGCTCAGAGCAGGCAGTGGAGACGCTCGACAAAGACACGAATTTTGTAAACAATGTGTATAAAAATTAGTTACTACCTTGATATCGATACTTTTTTTCAGTCCTAGTTATAAGATACTTCTATGCATCTTAAACCTGAAAATTTGATGACTCTTCCATATGAAGGTTAAAATATAAAATTGGTACCTCATATGTCAGTCGTCTGTAAATATATAAAATGTTGTTAAATATCCTGGACGTCTTTCGGAAAGATATATTCCATCTTCTACTTCTTTGATGTTTCGCAATGAAACTCAGTATTTTCTATTAAATAAAAGAGGAAAGTATTATCAAAAAAATCAGCGAAATCCGACCATTGTAAGTGGAGGTTTGTCTGAAACAAGAAATTAAAAATTACTCTATTTTTGTTGCGGCCCGACACTTTTAAATAATATGGCATCAGAAATTGAAATTTTTCTTAGCTGTCAAGAGGTAGAGGCACCTCAGAATCGGCATACTGTATGGCGCATTGTTTCCGTCACAAAAAAAAAAAAAAAAAAAAAATGTACACCAATGTCGAGCCATAAATTCGAAAAAATTCACTAACAAAGGAACTGTCAAACTGTAGTTCGGCTTCTGGAATTTTACTAACTATTTAGTAACATTCCAATAGCAGAAGATAGATTTTTCCAAAAGGACTCCAGAATATTTTACAGCGTGTATAATCGAGGAGGACTAGATCTCAGGTATCTATTTTAATTTATACATAATCTGGTGACCGCAACATGTTTCGTAATGAATTTGTATTGGCACCTCCATGCACAGATTTGAAATTTAATCCTAATGACCCAGTAGTTAAAGGCCGTCCTTAAATAAAAATACTACCCACGTACTTCATGCTTCCCTGACCTTTCAGGGGCACGATCTGTTGGGAGAAGTTTTTAACACTTTAGATGAATTCCATGATAACTGATGTAACTATTTTAACAAAATAAAATAAGATTTTATTTTTTTTAGCTTCCAGACTGTAGACACCACCTTTTCTTTTGGAAACAATTATATATGTATTTCAATATATTTAACAGAAAATATGGAGTTTCTTTCTTAAATAATTGTCCTTAAAATGTACGGTTTTATATCGGTAACTGACGTAACTGTAGAATGACATCAAGTTTTACAGAGTGAGAGTAAAATAATAATCTCTATGAAGTTTTCAAATTTATTTCAACAAACAATTGTGAGTGAAATATTTATATAGGAGGAGTTATTTTTTAGTTTTATGTTCTAATGAACTTTAATCTCTAATCATACAAAATAAAGGCAGCTGATGTAACAACTTACGCTTTTGCGTGGTGTAAGAGTTGTAATTAAATAAAATAATAATTGTTTGTTACGTACGAGTTTGTTCATATTCTACAATATTTTGGGATGAAGGAACAAATCTTTGTAATAGTCCATATAGGCCTACCACTTTCGGAAACAGGGAAGCAATTTTAATTTTCATGTGTTATGTCAAATTTTTTGACGTAATGCACCTTTATTGATAACACAAGGAAGTGGTGGACTTTTCTATGAGCGATCAGCTTAATTCCTCTAAGAAAACA
>JASPKZ010000044.1:1935000-1997500 GCA_030220185.1 Diploptera punctata | reverse complement strand
CTGATCCAACATTAGGAAGTTTTGAAGCAATCTTTCAATCTCTTTGTAGGCCTTCTTGCAATTCTATATACTTCTGATTATAGGCCTACTTTAATAATTACTTAGGGAGTCAATTGTTTTCATTCCTGTTAATAAGGCCCATCCGTTCTTTTTATGGTACTCATTTTTTTCTTATATTAAAAATATTTAAATTGTTCTTGATGGTGGGAATTTTCACCAGGTTTGCACGTGTATAACCGGCGGTTCCTCATGAAAATGTTATCTCTGTTGTTTCTATTTTTGCTGTCTGGACTGTTAATGGCCAATTGATCACTGTTATATAGGCTATCAGTCCCGCGCCGTAGCCGAATGGTTAAGGCAGGATGCCTTGGCGCAGAGCTACGGGACTTGCGCTGGTTCGAGTCTCCATGGGGGAAGAAATTTTCTCATGGTATTTCGGCCAGTATGGGACCGGTGCCCACCCAGCATCGTGATGCATTTGGGTAGCTACAATATGTAGCGGCTCCAGGTTGAGAAAACCAGCTATAACGGCTGGGGGACTCGACATGCTGACCACGTGTCACCCCTACACTGGCTGTTGATCATCTACCTCTGTGATTGACACATGTGGATGTTAGGCCAGCAGCCGGCTGGTAGGCTAAGGGCCTTCTAGGTCTGTCGCGCCAGGAGTTTTTATATAGGCTATCAAAGATGGCATTGTCATCACTTTAGAAAATATAATTTTAATGTCTCCCTTAGTTTATTGCCTAAGAGTTATCATGGAACCACTATTTTAAATTCATTAAGTATGAAATCTATATTATGTCCCTTTTTAATGCCTATCATACAACCTATAAAATAATAATAATAATAATAATAATAATAATAATAATAATAATAATAATAATAATTTTATCAAAGCATTTGATCGAGTTGACAGACAAAAACTTTTAGATATTTTAACTGATGATGGAACACCAAGTCAACTGATCCAAACAATTTTTAATCTGTATAAAAATAACATCATAGCAGTACAAATAGGAACAGAATTGTCAGATTGGAAACATATAAATTGCGGAGTCAGACAAGGATGCCCTCCATCACCACTTCTATTTAATGTATACATTAATACTATCATCAGACACTGGAGATTGACAGTTCATGGTAATATTCCTCTCTCAAGACACGCAATTTTAGACACACTCTTATATGCAGATGATCAGGCTCTTTTGGGCAATAATGAAGATGAATTACAATATCCCACTCATCATCTTAATATAATAGCCCAACGATTTAACATGGAAATATCAACAACAAAATCTAAAGTTATGGCCTTAAAGGGAAATTCCCAGTAAGAAGTAAAATTTGTATTCAGAATTCAATATTAGAGCAAGTTAATTCATTTAAATACTTAGGATATAATCTAACTTATAATGAGGAATGTGATATATCCTTTAAAATACAAAACTATAATAAAGCTTTAAGAATTATCAACCAAGTTTTTAAACCATCAAAAGTGCAGAGACACACAAGAATGAAAATCTATAAAATTCTCGCTAGACCCATAATCTGTTATGGCAGTGAAGCTTGGACCATCAGAACTCAGGATGATCGTCATATTACAGCCACGGAGAAGAAATTTCTGCGACGAACTGCAGGTTATAGCCTTCTAGACCACCAAAGAAATTCAACAATAGCCAGAGAGTTAAACATCGTACCTATATCTGAATACCTCCAAGAATATAGAAACAATTGGCTAGCCCATATTCAGCGCATGGATCGTCACACAATACCAAAACAAATTCTTCACTACATTCCTCGAGGCAGAAGATCTGTGGGTCGACCTTTTCGGAGATGGCGGGAGACCGTAACGGGCCACTGGGCCTAATACTTGAAAGGACGATGATGATGATGATAATAATAATAATAATAATAATAATAATAGTAATAATAATAATAATAATAATAATAATAATAATAATAATAACTTACTGGCACTATCGAACCTGTAGTTTCATGGTCGTACGAATATAAGCTGTCCATACATCCGTATCTTGAGTTATTTTTTTAATTGTCATGGCTTTCCTGAAGTAGTCCCCACTTGAAGAACCAAATAGGGCGTAAATTTACCTCCGGAGAATTTTACCCCAGTGGAACTCATGTCCGCATTTGTTAACGGTTATATTTTTTAAGTGAAAGACGTCACTCTTTCAACCAAGGTACCTTTTTGTCTGGCTTCGCCTTCAACATGTCTCATGGTTAAACCTTTCGGCAGCAAAGCTATCGCCGGCGTAGATATTTTCGTCATAAAGCTGGGGTAATTGCTGTGACCACCGCAAGTCACTGCTTCGTACATGTCCTAATCATTTCAATCTCTTTTCTTTAATCACATTTTTCCCCATGTCCATTATTCCTCTGATTGTAGAATTTCTTAAATCTGTATTTTTTTGCAGCCCTCCTGCAATAATCAATTTCAACAGCTAACAACCTCTGTACATATAGGTTATTTAATATCCATGTCTCCGCTCCATAAAACAGAATACTCTACATCAGCTGTGTCCAACCTTTTTTGGAAAAGAGCCACTGTCGTTAAGGTGAATTGGTTTGCGGGCCGCATGATCCGATTTTTCTTACCGTATTAAATATGATCTAAGATGAAGCAATTAATATAAATATAAAATAACTAATATAATGTTACGTCATTTTTATTAAAATATTAATCATATACTAGTTAAGTTATTTTTAAAATTACATTAATTTTTTATGTACAATCAAATTCTAAAATCTAAATTGAACAATATAAGTGAAGTATGTTTAATATTAATTTTAGTACAAAAATTAAATAAATTTGTTATATTAAAATAATAATTATTTTACCTGTCAATGCGACACCTGGCACTGCTTTTCACGAACAAGGCATCCGATATCTGGTTTAATTGATGTTGTAGCAACTCGAAGCGAACTCTCCAGATGAATGTCGGTGATTCGCGTTCTCATTGCGCACTTCACCAAGTTTCATCCTGGAGAACACTTGTTCGCATATGTATGTACTACCGAAAAGAGATGCGAAACGAAGTGCATGTCTATTAATGCCCGGATATTTTTCTCTGGGAAAGTAATCGAGATAGAATTGTAGTAAGGGGACATTGTTAAACTCATTCTTTAGGTCTGACGTGCATTGAATATCAACGCACTCCATTTACAGATCATCGGGGACCTCGTCTATTTTAATGGAGGAAGGGGAAGAAAACAGATTGAAACATAACATTCACCTTGAAGTCTTGAAATCTATCGCAGAATTCGTTTCTTAATTCTGATATAATTTCTGCGTAATTTAGAGAATATTGTTTATTACACTTTTGTAGGGCTGGGAAATGCACAAAGTTATTGTTTTTTATTTGTGATTCCCAAAGTCGCAATTTTGTTTCAAGGGCCTTCACGTGATCGAACACAGTAGTGATCAATTGGTCTTTACTTTTGAGACGTGAATTAAGTACGTTCAGTTGTGTTGTTATATCTACCAGAAAAGCAAAATCACACATCTATTCTGCGTCTTTAAATTCAACAATAGGTTTGCCCTTCGCCTCCATAAAAATTTGTTTTTCTTTTTGGAGATAAAACACTCGCTTCAACATTTTGCCAACGGCTCAGCCATCTTATTGCAGTATAATAAACAATATCTTCTAATTCTCAATCGAGATTTTGTAAGAAATGTTGAAATTCTTTATGTCGCAAACCATGTGAACGAATGAAATTCACTACTTTTACAACGACTTGCAAAACACTATCTAAATTTAGGGATTTAGCACAAAGGTTTTCTTGTTCTATTAAGCAGCGATATTGCATTACAGAAATGTTTCCTACTTTAGCTGCCTCTGCTTGCAGTAATTTAACTAACCCTTCTCGTTTTCCTGCAAATGCAGGAGCTCCGTCTGTTTTTATATCAGATAAATTTATGTATTTCAAGCCAAGCCGATCCAAGGTTTCGATGACACCCCCATTAAAATCATTTGTTTAGTGGTGCCTTGAAGAGGGACAACAGCAGCTAATTCTTCTGTAATATTAAAATATTTATCAACTCCCCTTAAGAAAATTGCTAAATGGGCAGTGCCTCTAGCATCACTACTCTCATCGAGTGCCAGAGAATAGAACTGGAAATTTGTGGCTCGGTATTTTAAAGTTCTCTCTATATCGGACGCTAGTCCTTCAGTACGGCGAGCTACAGTCAGTCGCGACAATATTATTTTTGCAAACTGCGCTTTTTTGTCAGGGCATATACTAATATCAGCAACACTCTCAATGCACTCTTTAACAAACTCGCCATCTGAAAATGGTTTAGATTTTTTTGCAATAATTTCTGCTACTGTGAAACTCGCTTTTACCAGAGATTCAGTTTGAAGTGACACATTCTTTAAAATTAACTGCTGTCCCAAAAGTTTAATTATAAGTTCGGATACCTTGTCTTCACGAAATTGACCTTTAAATTTATTATATGAAGACGCATGTTTGGTGTCATAATGACGCTTTATGTTACATTCCTTAAACACTGAAACTGTGTCACTGCTAATTATACACACTGCTTTCTACTTTATTTCAGTAAAAACGTACTGATTTGTCCACTTTATTTGAAATGATCTACCTTCGTCTGAAACTTGTCTTTTCTTGCCGCTACACTTATAAAACTCACAAAATTAATTATATTCTTCCAATCTTTCACTAACACTAACACTACAGTGTGAATGAACAACTGCAAACTGGAAACTAACTTGAAATGTAAAACATTTAACGATAATAAAACATCTGGCACACACTCGCCTTTGAAAGTGGTAGCCGCGCGCGCGGTCAATAATACACGGAGTTTTTAAAGCGATGCGCGGTAGGTAGGATCATAAATAAAAATGTGAGCTGGGTGTTTATTAAAACTGACGTGATTTCTCCATGTTTTTAGTAAGATGATTAGCAGGATGAACTTTTGCAAACACATATATTGGAAACAGAAAAAGTCTTGCTATTTCAAGTTTATCCTATATCAGATAGAATTACTCATTTCATAAATTATATTAGATTATAACTTACAAATATTACTGCGGGCCGAATGCGATATAATAGAGCAAATATCATTGCGGGCCGCATGCAGTGGGATCGAGGGCCGCAAGAGGCTCGCGGGCCGCGGGTTGGACACATCTGCTCTACATTAATGCACTATTTTGTTTTAATTTGTATAAAACATTCTTGCTTCTTAAAATATAATTCAGCATGTCAATTATTCTCCACTCTTCACTCATTCTTTTCTCGACTTCGATATACTTGATACATCTGCTTCTAAAATTGATCCAAAATTCTTAAATGTTGTTGCACTCTTAATTTCTTCATTGCTTATCATTAATGTTGTTATTTGTTTATCATATCCAATGTTAAATATTCTGTTTTATTAAAATTCACATTTAGTTCCCATTTTCAGTATTCATTCACTAATTTCATCAGCATTTAAATGTGAAGAGAAACTCCAGGTCTAGGAGGTCCTAGACTTACCAGCCAGCTGGTGGCCACAGATCCACATGTATTAATCACAGAGTTGGACGATCATGCAAGCAGTATAGGCGCTTCATGTGGTCAGTGTAATGTGTTGATTTCCATTTTAAAGTGCTCTTATTTAAGATACCGCTGAATGATATTAGTGGAACAAAAGTTCACTGCTACCTGGCACGGGAATCGTATTAGTATAAGAGAAAACTCTATGTTTAAATCATGATGCCTAATAGCTTAAATCGTTAAAGCACTGGTGTACAGAACCAGAGATATTGGGTCTAAATCCCGATTCAGGCATATGTTTTTCTCTTTAAATTCAATTAATTACATTTACACAACCCAACGTTCACTGATTTCGTGACAAAGTCCAATGTCAAAGTAAAAATAATGAAACTTCACTTTGTCACTGTAAGAATAATTGTTTATATGCAAACTAACCAAACTTCTCTACTGTATTTAACATTGTGGTAGTAGTTATCCATTACAACAGCGTTTCGATTTTGGGGACACCATGCTCGTTGAACACATTGTACCTGCGAATCATTTTCTGATACGCCTAGCCTACACTCGCTCCATTTTCTTCTAATAAAAAAAATATGTTTTATTCCCCTTGACATTGGACATTACCATGAAATAAGTAAATGTTGGGTTGTGTAAATATACCATTAATTGAGTCATGAATGTTTTAATAACTATCGATATCTCCGACCGATGGGAAAGATTTAAAAGCTTAACACGAACTGTGAACAGCACGAAAGGTACGTTTCCCGACACAGATTCCTATTCAGAAATTATTTATCCAGTTACCTCTACAAATCACAGAAGTTTGTATTGGGAATTTCCGAACATCCTGTAGTATATATATATATATATATATATATATATATATATATATATGTATTTTTTTCTTCATGCTATTTTTCCTCATATTGCTAAAATGTTTGTTTTTAATTTATGTAGAGGGGAATGTCGCTTTATATTCCATTATTTGTACTAAACATCCATTAAACACAAGAATAAAATTTTGTCATAATCCTACATCTGGAATTAATAGGTGAACCTGAAGTGTGAATTTTACGTGCATTATAATAACACGTGGTGTTTTAGAATGTGCTATTGAGTAAAATGTCAGATAACTTCGAAGCTGCGGAATTAATTTTCATTATCAGAAAATCGAAGACTTGCCAGCGATTAACCAGGATATTGAAGCGATAATAGCGTGTATAACTTTCCATCTTGCTGTTATTGAGAAATAAATAGAAAATATAAATTAGGGGGAAAAAAAATATATTATTAACAGAATGAAGCCGGCATTATCTCGCTCTGCCTACTGCGCTTCTTCCTGGTCCAACCTTCTACTGACCGCTCGCTAATTATCTCCTTCGTGTTTTTTTTTTTTTTTTTTTTTTACCGATAGCAACATAATTCATCGGGTCTATGCAAAGATTATAGTCTAAATCAATATCGAAAACGTCTATGCTGGAAGAGTACTGGTTGTCATTCTCGCATCTGATCCCAAGGTTTGCGGCTTGAAACAAGACAAAAGTTCTTCATTCGGAAGGAAACTGAACCTATGGATCACGTGACGTAGATTTACAGCATTGTAGAAGAATTGAAGTTTAAAAAGAAACCTATTTACAGAATTAGGCAGCTCTTTTTATACCTACATTAGAAATCGTCGCTAATGGATTAGCTGTTAAAGTGCGTCTAAGTGAATACAATAACGAATACTGTTTGTAGACTTGGAAAAAACGCGAGAAGCTGGGAAAGATATCTTATTTTCGTGTATCTTGTAGCTAGTAGAACATCGAGCACTAGAACACAAATTCTGATAAAAAGTAACAAGTCAATCTGAAAGTCCGAGTGCTGTTACATCAAGAGAATATGTTTATGCTATTCCACTTTCAGTTCTTTGTTAAGCTTTTCAAATTGTTTATACGCCCTATGACATAAATTTTAGCTAAGTTTAAGAATAATCTAGTGAAATTCCAGTTAGTATAACCAGGAGCTGCCACCATCGATACAGGAAAAGATGAGATTAGATGAAGCCTCTGTTATCGAAGGTCTACCGGCTGACCAGGATTGTCACACCATCACAGAAATGAAATGGATGGCATTAGTATTCAGAAGTTTATTGCAGGAGAAAGTGGTAAAAACCCAGAGAAAACCTATCCTGGCTCCGATTTAAAAATGATTAGAAATATAGTCTGTCCCGGTGAATTTATGGTTGTTATGCTCGCCTCTGGTTCCGAAGTTTACTGATTCAAGAAATGGATGGATTTTTAAAAACGCAAAAATCCTGATTACGGGTTAATTCGGAAGGGAAATAAAACCATGCACACCGTGACGTACATTTAAGACACGTAAAATTTCCTCCATCCTGAAAGCAAACTTTAAGGACCATTTGGTGGTAAGATTTGAATTAAGACATTAATGAGTCGAGTTCTTAAAGATTGTGGTTAAAAAAATTGTTATCGCTATATATGGATTAAGACACAAATTTTAATAAGAAAAAATACTCCTGTCGCGACAGGCCTACAAGGCCCTTAGCCTACCATCCGGCTGCTTGCCTCACATCCACATGTGTCAATTACAGAGGTAGACGATAATCAGCCAGTGTAGGGGTGACATGTGGTCAGCATGTCGAGTCCCCCAGCCGTTATAGCTGGTTTTCTCAACCTGGAGCCGCTACTTATTGTAGCTACCCAAATGCATCACGATGCTGGGTGGGCACCGGTCCCATACTGGTCGAAATACCATTAGAAAATTTCTTCCCCCATGGAGACTGGAACCAGCACAAGTCCCGTAGCTCTGCGCCAAGGCTTCCTACCTTAACCACTCGGCTAAGGCGCGGGACTTAATAAGAAAGATGTTTGGAAATTTTGAAGAAGGTGGAATCTGTCGCATGACAACTCCAAAGATTCGAAGAAGGCTGAAGTGGTTGCTAGCACATGATATTACTGTGAATCACACTGTTAACCTGATTTTCATTCTATGTATTTACATTTAAGTTACTGTACTCGCCTTGTGTTCGTTTTTTGTTGCTTGAACTATTACTTATTAGATTACATGTGGATGGATTCAATATTTTTTAACGGTAAAGTTACAAATGTAACATGTATCCATTAGTGAAAGGTACAAAAGTAAAATATATCGTTTAATATGTAGGCCTATATTGTTCGTTCAAATAAACGATTCGCGTTAAATTGTACAATTGACGAAAATTGTTATAGAAAAGTACCTAGTAGAAAGGCATAGAATCAGGTGATTTAAATAATGTTAACCATGATTTAAGGGAGGAAAAGTATATAGGAGATTATTGAAAACTATTATCACAGAATAATGAAGTAGGAGAGTTTATGTCGATGGGGTTATGAACCACAAAGTTCGTTAGTTATTTAGTTAGTAAGCCTACATTATTTAACGGCTAAATGGAGAAGTGCCAAAATATTTGAAAACAGGGTTATCACAGTGATGCATAAAAAGAGAAGAAAATAAGTTTGTAATAGTTAGAGGTAATGAACTCACTTAGTGGATTATATGGAATAATACTGAATAATTTCATAGAAGAAGAAAACGTAAAGAAGGAGGATTAAGAAAAAGTAGGATTTAGAATAGACAGTTCGACATTAGACTATATGGAGTCTATTTATACTTAAACAATTAATTGAAAATAATTATGTATTTACACCAACAGGTGCATCTGATGTTTTGTTAATTTAGAAAAATAAATGAACTATTAAACAAGTTATAGGAAGTATTAGAAATGTCAGAATAAATTCAATCATTACAGTTGCCATGATATTATTTAGAAATTCAACATTAAGGACGAAGTTTAAAAAAAGTTACAGAAAATTTTCTAGCTATAAATGGCGTACTTAGTGTAGTTTGTCTTCAACATTCTTTAAAATAGGCCTAAATGGGCCTATACATAAAAGCTTTAGAAATATGGGGAAAAATTCAGTGGAATGATTGTACCTCTTGGAAATAAAAGTCTTTAGCGGCTATTCGTACATTGTTATTTGCAAATGACCAGTCGATTAACACATGATAATATATCACAAGAATATTGTTAGAGATATAAAATAAATGGGGACTAACCTTAAATAATTTAATTATTAATAAAGAAATAAATTACATAACTTGGGAGATGAAAGAATGGGTTGTATTAAAGGCTATGATCAATAGTCTATAATTATTAAGGCGTTAAAATTAACAATTCAAGCTATAAAGAGAAGTGTATAAATCAAGAAAGAAAATAAAAAATAAAAATATTAAATGGGAAACTTGGAGGGAAATAAAAAAGTATACGAAATACAAATTTATGAAACAATAAATCTTTAATAATACAAGCAATAACATCATTGAAATCAGTTCAATGCAAGGAAGTAGTAGCTTGTAAGAAACTACTCACTGGCCTTTACCAACATAAGACAGTAGTATTACAATGGATACCCTCTTACTGCGGAATCAATGGAAATGAAGTAGTGAATATGGCAAAACGAGGTGCAATATGTTTACAGCAACCTAATTAAAGACATCTTATCAATAATTTATGTCAAACAAACGGTAAAAAACACATTATCAACCAATCTTCAGATTCGAATTCAAGAAAATCAATGGAAAAACACTATCCATACTGCACCAGATGCATCTCGAAAAGAAGCTGTATCATATTTTCGACTAAACACAGGACATTATTGTCTTGCAGCTCATCTTCATTGAATTGCAATTTACAGAAGTCGTCATTGCCCTCTGTGCTCCATAAACACTGACATGGACAGTTCACTCTGCTACGCTGAATGATAGATACTGGAAGCAAGAGCCAAATTTTCTGCTTTGCTACGATGTTTTATTGTTTTAATTTATTGTCGTGTTATTTGTTTACTCATAATTATGGACAATGACTTCTATCAGGTCCCCTGCATTTGTATAAATAAAATAAAATAAATAATTACTGGTACCATAACATATAGAAGCGAGACTTGGCAAATGAATTAAAGTCCTAGATTAAAATTACTGTTAACAGAAATTGACTATTTTAGATCAGATAGGCATTCTAGATTTTAAAAAAGTAAGAACCCTGTAATCAGGCAGGATATGAAGTTCCAAAATTCTATATAATGTTTCTTTAAACACAGATAATAATTAGAATGACATGGTAATGTCAGAAGAATTCTGGAACAGAGATTACCTAAAAAATGTTTGATTGAACTCCCCTGAGAAGAAAGAACAAGGGCCAACCAAATATTATATGGATAGAATGAATTATAAGATAATTGATGGAGAATGGATTGGAGAAAGGAGATTGGGGAGATAAAAATAAATGGAGGAAAGAAATTAAATAGCTACAACTATGGATACATAACCCTGTTCAATAAACAAATTTTATTTAACGGCGTTCTTAACAGCTAAATTTTTCCTTACAGTCCCCCCCCCTTTGTTTTACTTGACGTAAATCTACAACACGGGATCTAGAAATGTACTGCCCTTCCAAAGGAAGATATATTACAAATTAAGGGGCCATTAAAAATCCATTGACTCGGGCTAGTTTTGAACACGCGAACCTGGGAAACCAGTTCCGAGCTTGGTAATCTCTAGTCTACCAGGACCCACACTCTCAGTTGCGATAATGCCATTTAGTTAGTTATGGGAAAATTTTCATACAAAATTCGTGTATCAGTACCCTATAGAATACAGGCAAAGATAGTTTAAAAAATTATTAATTTGATAAAGATCTCTTTAATCCTTTCTTGTACCAATGTAAACCAAGTCTTTAATGATTGCTAATACAATATAACTTGTATATCTATATCCATAATTAAAGATAAGCCTTTATTCTTTGTTGAGTTTTATCTCTTTAAAAGACGCAGCTACTGTGTTGGTATTTTATTCAACCTATTATATCAGATTTAGAATCTGCGTGTTGTTCAACAAACCTTAGCAGACCTTTTGATTGATAACCCTAAGGGACATCAACCCCTGTACAAATTACTCTGAAATAATCTTGCAAACCCCTGCTTCAATTACTGCAACAGCTGTTGTCATGAGTTACACATACACATCCATCACTGGCTAAATACCACCCTCAAGCCTCCACATGATGTCATCTCTGTCCACCCTAACCACTCCAACAACAATGAGCACCCGCAACATCAAAGCACAACTCCTAATGGATCAGGACATACGGTATGCACCCATGTTTAAGATGCTAATTCTTTGTATTTACTGACAAGCAATTGTATTTACTGATAGTCCGCACTGTCGAATGAGGAAGACGTCATGTTTCTTCTAAATTACTGCTATTAGTCTTATGAGTTGTTGTGTTTATGCAAATGCATTTCATATTCCATTGCATGAAACATGATTAAGGCGTTCAAGGCGCAAATGCTTACGGACTCAACCTCCACCTCTTGAGTTCCGTGCCTTGGTCACTCCATGTAGAGTATGTGATGGACGAATAGGAACCATGACAGGCTTTTCTCGTCGTTTTTCCTCTTAAATTTGACAATATGGACCGTTAGAAAGTCAAACTAGTTTTAATATACTTCTGAATTTATCAGGTATAATCCAATATAATTTAAAACTATTTTGAAAGATTTTTGCCTAAACTACAACCCACAAGGCTAATAACGAATATCTTTTTCGTCTTATTTCAATTATATATATATATATATATATATATGTACAGGGTGGACCGCTCGAATGGACCTAATTTCAATTGCTTGTTACTGGCAAACGGTTGAAGATAGAAACTTAAAACAACGTTCATATTACAGAAAAACTCACCAAGTTTTGATATCCAGATCACCACATCTCTATATGAGCCCCAGCAGTCACTGTGACGATATCAAAGCGATGAACAATTTCTTGCCAAGTACGTTGGAGTATGTCTTCTGGAATGTTCTCAATAGCCTCTATGATGCGCTCACGAAGATCACGAAGGTCTTTGACTGGGGTGGTGTAAACTTTATCTTTGACATAGCCCCAGAGAAAGAAATCCAGTGGTGTTAAATCGGGAGATCTCGGGGGCCACGCGATTGGTCCTCCCCTACCAATCCAACGGCCAGGGAAAATGTTGTCCAAAGTCGTACGAACTTCATTGGACCAGTGGGGAGGAGCACCATCTTGCTGGAAAACGATGTTAGGCTGCAGTTTGTTCAATTTGTGGAAAGAAGAACTGCTCCAGCATGTCAAGATATGTGGTACCACGAACAGTTTTCTCGGCGAAGAAAAACGGTCCAATGACCTTATTATGTGACAAACTGCACCAAACATTCATCTTCGGACTATCACGAACATGCTCTTGAATAGCGTGAGGATTCTCCGATCCCCAGATCCGCACATTATGCCGGTTTACCTTGCCTGACAAATGGAAAGTGGCTTCGTCCGAGAAGAAAATCTTGGTCATGAAGTCAGGATCAGCGCCGAGACGGTCCAGCATCGTATTGGCGAATTCCACTCGTTTCGGCATGTCATTCGGCTCCAGACGTTGCACTAACTGCACTTTATATGCGTGCAGTTTGAGGCGTTTGTGGACAATCCGTTGTAATGTCGATTTTGGTATTTGAAGTTCCCGCGAAGCTCTTCTTAATGACTTCCGGGGGCTTCGCTCAAATGCGGCTTGAACATTTGCTACCATTTCATCGGATGCTCTGCGACCACCACCATGCTTCTTCAACACAGATCCTGTAGCTAATAATGTATCACGCCACTTCTTTATGCTTCTAGCAGTTGGAGCATCACGGTTAAACACACGCCGGAACTCCCTTTGAACTCTAATGATTGATTTAAACTCCGCATACCACAAAACAGCTTGCGCTTTCATCTGCGGAGTCGCCATTTTCACAAACAATTAAATCTAAGAACGAGAAACGTATCTTTGTGCCATCTACCGACAGGATTCGAAACTTGGTGAGTTTTTCTGTACTATGAACGTTGTTTTAAGTTTCTATCTTCAACCGTTTGCCAGTAACAAGCAATTGAAATTAGGTCCATTCGAGCGGTCCACCCTGTATATATATATATATACCGATGATAGTTACGACAAATCGAAATTTGCGGCCCTAGAGCGATTTTTGTGTATTTATTCAGATGAAACCCTAATCCTAATGGTCCGATTTTGCTAGTTAACAAACTTTACCTAACTTTTCTTAATTGATCACTTGCTATATGCAACAGTAACTGCATAAACTAAGTAAATTTCTTAGCAAATCGAATTTACGGGTCGATTTTACGTGTTTACAGAGTTTACATTTAGTAAATTATATTATGTGTCTAGTTTAGTTGAAAAAAAAATCTTGGCAGCCGCTAGACTGATTTTCAATTTTGAGATTCAGGTAAACCCCCGCTCCGATTTGTCTGACTTCGTTGATTTAGAGAAAAGCTTTGAATAGTTGCTTGAGAGCTTTTTAATATGACAATTTGACCTCTTAGTAAATTTAATTTCATGATGCTAAATTGGCAATGTTGAGAAAAATAGAGAAGTAAACCCTTTTACCCATGTCAAGCGTAAATGTCAGATATAAGGATAAGATGATGTTATGAAGCTCCTATTATTAAATATATGTGCTATACTAGGATACCTACAGTCCAAGGACCTATTATATAAAATATATTATTTTTAGCAGTGTAATATGTAATAATTAGCATTCTGAATAATTCTGTTTGAGAACAGTAACATATACCGTTATTTTTTTTACTACGTCTTCTTTAACATTTAACAGTGTGGCTTCATACAAAGAGTGTATGAAATTATACACAAATTATTTTTTGTGCTGAATTTCGTTACCTCCTCTATGCACTATGATTCCAAAGTAGAGTTATGTTGTATCGTTGTTCTGTAATATTATTATTTGAGAAAGTTCTCTAAATCGTCTAAGAAAGGAATAAAACTGATTCAAGCAAGAAAACTTAAAGGAAAATTTTAGGGAATGAGACTTTTTCTCCTGCTGTAATAAAATAAATTAAAAATAAGATGTCGGGAGAATTTGGAGACTACGCTATTGAGATTGGTGTTGTGACCAATGACAAAGAGTACAGTTATATACGGGACACTAAATAGATAAACATGAACTCACGCATAATGATAAGAAATAATTATTCATATGTTTCTTCAATATAACTATATAATCAATCTCTGTCATCCGATATTATAGAACGCAAAGAATTTTCTTACCCTTACTTCCTAACTAAACAGATCAATGGCAGAAGTTGGCTCTTTTCTTTTACTACTTGAACCCCTTTAAGCTGTGTAAATAGGAAAGTAAAATATTATTTATCATGTTTTCGGAGGATTTTTATTAAAAATGTTGAACACTTGACTTGTTTCATTTTACCTTGTTCTATGTTAAGATTTTTACAACTAATGTGATACAAATATAGCATTTTATTACGATAATATATGGGATGTCAGAGGAGTAACAAATCATCTAAGCCTATCGCTGAGAGCTTAGTTTATTATTCTTCTTGTAGGCCCATGTTTCCCTTAACAGAGATTTAGGTACTCTCCCCCTACAGGGAAGAATTTGAACCATCCTAATTTAGTTACACTTGTTTTCGTTTAGATGTCATTTGAGTGGTCCGTGGTCAGCGTTCCGCCTCATACTGACATCTAGGAAACCAAGGTAGTACTAGGACAGGAAAATTCAGTAAATTTTGCTTAGAGGCCTTTTCATTCAGGCTTAAGGATCTTTTACCAGCCTGAAAATCTTCAGACTCGGGACCCACGGCTCAAAGTCCCTCCCGGAGGAATTGCTCCCTGGATTTTTCCATTCTAAAAAAATCTATCGACCCCGGCCGGGTTTGAACCCGCGACCCTCGGGACCAGAGGCAAGGAGCATAACCACTAGTCCATCGCGGCAGTTTATTATTAACACGAAAAAAATCTTTATCTCAGCACAACGGAAGAAAGAGAAGAAGAAGAAAATAAATATACAGTCACAAACCATAAAAGTAATGACAGCCTATTTTTTAATTCGAACAATAATAAAATATAATTCAACATTCATAACTAAATGTATGAAGACTAATATTTTTGCAACAGAGATTAGTACGAACTCCTTCACTAAAGTGTAGTGGAATGAATGAAGCGAAAAATTCGTTTGAAATGTGGTATAGGTCTAAATATTCTTGGTCTGTTCTTCCTACATTTTATTCATCATTGGATGAGAAATTTCATTTTACAAAATGATTTTCAAAATAAATTTGTTGTATTATTTTATAATGGAGGCATGCCGCGCCGTAGCCTAGTTGGTCAAGGCAATACGCTGTAAACCGGAAGGTTGAGGGTGGTGGCTTAAACATTCTGGCGGCTCAATGGTCTTGGGGTCTACTCAGCTTCTAATGGAATGAGTACTAGTCTCTTGTTCGGGGAGTAATGATGGCTGTAAAACAGGGCTAACAAATCAGCTGACATTTCGAGCCGTTTTTCTAGAATGGCGAGGGTCTTAATCTCCTACTGCCCATGAATTTCCTAAATTATGTAAGGGGATAACTTTACTTATTAACTAACTCACTGGTATTATCGAACCCGTTGGTTCGTGGCCGCAAGGACATACTTAACCTGTGCTAATGTTTTCCTCCCTCAATCACGATTAATTCCCCTGTAACCCACTATTACACAATGCTTAACTTCCATATTCCTAGGAACATGTCCCTATGTTTGAGCTTTTCCCATGGATTTTGTGAAGAAGTTCCGATTGGAGGACCATATTACCTCCGGAATATTTTACCCCTTGTCCTCAATTCTTCACAGTTGTATTTGTACGGTGAAAGATCGTCACTCTTCCGATCATAATACTTTTTTCATCTGGCTTATCGCTTTCGACCTGTCCGACAAGGGTAATCCATTGGGAGCACAATGTTACCGCAGACTAGCTCTCTGAGTTAATTAAACACGCAAGCCACTCCACCAGAACAAGGTAAAGATATCGTGGAGGATTACTTTATTTATTACCACAACATATTATACGTACCTCCTGAAGTTTTATTAATATCTCATCTAATATATAAAAATGAATGTTTGTTTGTACTGGATTACAAGGATGTAGTTTATCACCCACTTTGTTTAATATATATATATATATATATATATATATATATAGACGATATTTTAAATAAATGGAGAGTTTTAGTGAATCCAGGAATAAGAATGGATAATAAAGTGTGCATAAATAATCTTCTATTTGCTGACGATGTAATCATAATACAGAAAAATGAAGACGACTTACAGAAATCAATGCATGCATTAAATGAAATATGTAAATTATACGATCTAAAGATTTCTGTAAGGAAAACGAAGACCATGGCTTTAGAGGAAGAGATCCAGTGAGATCCAAAATTATTTTAGAAAATCAAAGTATAGAACAGGTGTCTAGTTTCAAATATTTGGGCTGTGATGTTGGCTACAATGTGGAAAGAGATATTGACTCCAAAATAAATAAATTTCAGACGGTGTGTGGAACAATACAGAGAACATTCAAAAATAAAATTAGAAAAGAAACCAAGATAAAAATGTATAATGTTATGGCGGTTCCCACAATATTGTATGGATGTGAAACTTGGGCTCCAGTGAAAAGACAGAAGGATAGAATACAGACGGCGGAGATGAGATTCCTAAGACAAGTAAAAGGATGTACAAGACTTGATAGAATAAGAAATGAGGATATAAGAGAAGAATTGAAAGTACAGCCTTTATTGGATAAAGTCACGAATTACAGACAGAAATGGATTGATCACATGGATGGAATGAGCAAGGAGAGATATCCATTGTTAGCAAGAAACTATCAAGCAAGAGGAAGGCGTGATGTTGGAAGACCTAGAAGACGTTGGGCTGATGCATTATGAAGTCGGAACGGACAATTGCCTAATCCCTGGAGTGATGATGATGATGATGTTTGTTTGTTGGTTTGTTTGTTTGTTTGTTCGTACTTTATGCGCGGCTATACCGTTGATCCGATTGTGATGGTTTTTTTGTAAAATGTTCAGGAGATTCCCGGGATGAACGTAGGCTATAAGAGAGTTGAGATCATGCACCCATAAAAACACTCTTTTTAGTGAAAAACGCGGAAAAGCCCCTTTTTACCCTTAAATGGCTTACGCTATCGAAACCATGACAAATATACGCTTAATGTACACAGAATTGAATATCTCGAAAAACTCTACAAAAAAGTCCGCGACAGCATATGTTTATCTTCTACAGATAACACACAATAGCCATTTTTGTCTTTCATTTATGCCAAGAAGATAGGAATAAGTAGATTCCCGGGCAAGTATGTGCTGCCACGCCATTCATCGATTGTCATGGGGCTTTTTGAAAAATGTTCAGGGTTTTTCCGGGAAGGTTATAGGTTATAAGAGAGTTTCAACTATCAAGTCCTTCACCCTTAAAAATCATCTTCTGTAGTGAAAAAACGTGAAAAAATGTCGCTTTTTGTAACCATAAATTGCTTACGCTGCCTAAAACCATAACAAATACACAAAATTATTGTACACAGAATTGAATATCTCAAAAACCTCTACAGGAAAGTCTGCGACAGCAAATGTGTATCTTTAACGATAACTCACAATAATCATTTCTGTCTTTCATCGATGCCAAGAAGATCGGGATAAGTAGATTCCCGGGCAAGCATAGCAACGCACGGCGGGTATTCTTTTATGGATAACTCAAAAATAACGATTTTTGTCTTTCAGCTCATTTATGCCAAGTCCATTGGGATGCGAAGATTCCCGGGCAAAGCCGGTTAATCAGCACAGGGTATCTAAAAATAATAACGGGAATAAATTGCTATTTATTTTTCCTTTTTACTTATTCAACTAAATGCAAAAACACATTATAATTTATTCAGGTGTAGCCGGTATTAGCTAGTAACTCATAAAGTAGACTTCTTCTTCTTCTTCTTCATTCACGGACTAGGTAAACTGCCCGTTCCGCCTCACAGTTGTTCTGTCCATCTTTTCACTGGACTTCCTATGTTCCTTGATCCTCTTGGCTTGTAGTTAAGTGCTGCTTTTGGTAATATTTTTTTACTTTCATTCTTTGTACATGTCTAAACCATTTATCCCTATTTTTTATTTATTTTTCATTCACTGGATATATATTTAACTCTTTTCTTAGGTGCAGCTTTTCGTTAGATTGTTGATTAGGCGTGTAAATTAGTAATAGGCCTACTCACATTATATGAAACTGCGTTGTGGTTGCACTGCAACGGCATGATAACTTCAAGTAAGGCGCTGGTTACAACCCACCGGCATTGTGTGTCAAGTACACTAGAGAGAGAGGGTGGGGTATTAGCATATCTGCTTAAGGTGGCAAGAGCAGGAAAATATTACATGAATTGTTTAGATGTTTTATAGAAAATTCTTATCTGGGTGGACGATAAACAGACTTCAACTTTCACAGTTTTATTTTTACCAGTCCCTATTGCATCGGCGTGAAATACGATGATGATGATGATGATGATAAACAATGCTGTTACTGACATTAGTATTATTGTATTACAGACAGTTACCGACTGAGCTCGAATGATTTCGGCAACATAGATTTTCCTTATGTATTTACGGGGAGTTCCTCTGACAGTTTGTCAAACTTAATTATAACAAAAATTGACGGTCAACAAGTCCGCTCTAATGCTAATGTTATGGATCTTCTCTCGAATGAATTTAAGGAAGTAGATAATGAATAATTCTTGTGGCAATACTGTGTAATGGGTTTGTTCTTTTAGCTTTGAAAATTATACACCCCTCAAAGGAATTGGTATTTCAAGGATGAGTAAAACATAAGGTCAACAGTTCACATATTTTCTGGGGTTCAATTGAACTTATAAGGCTGTAAACAATATTCTGGAATTAGCTATCGTTCACTGTTAAATTGTATTTTACACCGCTATTTTTTTAATTTACTTCAGGATTTTTCAGTCTACACCACCTATAAGTCCACCGCTGTGGTCTCGAGGTAGTGTGTTGCCTTATCACGCAGCGGGTCCGGGTTCGATCCCCGGTCGGGACAGTTTTTCTGGGTGAGGGTTTTATCGGGGTTTTTTTTCCTCACCTGTAAGACAAATGTCAGGAAAACGTTAAGGCCCAAACGGTCCCCGAAATCATATGGCCATCATCATCCTTATCATCATCCTCATCATTATCATCCTTCACCGGTGTGGAAAGCAACGGGAAGCTACCACACCTACAATTCCCTAGTAAAACTGCAAGCACAGCATGAAAATGCTATGATTGCAGTGAATGACCTGCCTTCGGGCAGAATTACTATGGAAGGATGGACCACCTATAAGTCCCTCCGATGGTGTGTTTTGTCGAAGTAGTTTAAATGGCACCGAGAACTCTGCCGGCGGTACCTAATGCTGCCAATAGGGTCACCCATGCAGAATAGGTCGAAGGTGATAAGCCAGACTAAAAGTGGAACCTTGGTCGAAGAAATTACTATAATTCACCTTAAAAATTCAACCGCCAAGAAATGTGGACATGGGTTCTACGTGGGTAAAATTTTCCGCAGTTAAAATAGTTACCCTTTTAGTTCTCCGGACGAGGACTACTTCAGGGATCCTTTTAGTTCTCCGGACGAGGACTACTTCAGGGATATCATGGAAAAGAGGTAAACATAAGGACATGTACCAGGTCATTATATAGTAGCCTACTGGTGCACTATATACGCACATGGGAATTAGATAAATATTCATTGGATATAAACGCATTGCAGGAAGTTAAACGATTTGAAATAAATACTTGTCAGGAATCTGGAAGCACAGGATAGAGATTTATTGAGAATATATGTCCTCGCGGCAAAAAAAAAAAAAAAAAAAAAAAAAATCCACGTTCGATTGCGCAGCAATTTAAATATGAGAAGTTACTCTATTTACAAGCAGACTGCTAGTTTTATGAAACAGGTCTCATGCCTATCGTATCATCATAAGAGCAGATGGAATGGAACAAAATCTATGACATAAAAACTGAATAGCGGGAAGAAATTTTTCTTCTTGTATCTTGTAAGCCCATTTTCCCTCAACAGAGATTTTAGACGCTCTCCCCCTATAGGGAAGAATTTGAACCATACTAATTTAGTTAAACTTGTTTTCGTATAAATGTCATTTGAGTGGTCCGTGTTCAGCGTTCCGCCTCATACTGCCATCTAGGAAACCAAGGTAGTACTAGGACGGGAAATTTTGGTAAATTTTGCTTAGAGGCCTTTTAATTCAGGCTTAAGGATCTTTTACGAGCCTGAAAATCTTTAGACTCGGAGGACTTGCTCCTTCGATTTTTCCATCCTAAAAAAAATCCATCGACCCCGGCGGGGTTTGAACCCGCGATCCTCGGGATCAGAGGCAAGGAGCATAACCACTAGTCCACCGCGGTTACAGAAAAAAAAAAGGAGAGAAAAATCTGTATTGACTCAAAATCAAGTCGTCTACCACTAATCTCACATTACCGAGACACGATCTCGGGGCCTAGAGGTAGATTGTAAGTGCTTTGCTCTAAAGAGCCACCATAACAAAGACCCTAATATACAGGATAAATAAAATAATATTCATTGGACCATATGTTGAGAAAATATAGTGATATTTGAGAAGAGCACACACTGTATTGGAGAAACATGATGTAGGACAGGAAATAGCTTAAATTACAATGGCGCTAGCGCTGAGCGCTTTAGTCCATCTGCGCTTTGTTTCCCTAATCTGGATGTCTTCTTTTCAATTGCTACCATTCAGACAGAACGTATGCAATACAAGGAAAAAGAAAGAACAGATAAATAAAAGGCGACCATCCTTTAAGAGAAGATTTCATTCCAACAATACAACGGAACAAGATGGACGATTAACGTTAGAGAAAAGAAATCCAAATGTATCTTTTGTTCGGTTCAGAATAACACACAGAGCACAATTTCTTTTACACAGACACAGTAGTACAGTTACTTCGGAATCATACTTAACTATTATAAAGTCCGTGATGCAGGAACTGGGCTAAATCAAAGCGAATTCCACAGCACGTCCAATTTATGTTCCGCTTTCGCTGCTTTACGGTATACATATTTCATTGTTAATTAAATTTATGTATACAGTTATATTGCTAGAAAAAATATATTACGGATATTTTAAATTCCTGATCAAGGGGAATCCTCACTTTCAGAATTAGGATTTAGCTGATATTTTTAGAAAACTTATCAATTTTTATTTGAATAGTAGCCTATAGGCCTATACTAAGATTCCCTTTGATAATTTAAAACTGTTCAGCCACTTCTGCTATTTTTAAACTTTACTTTAAGGTGAACCCCTTCTCCTAATAGCCTAATAGTCCGATTTTACTGATTAACGAACTCGAATTTACTTTTTAATTGATTACTTAATGCCGAGCTTTGATCCGAAAAGTGCGGCCGTTAGAGCGTTAACAAACATGTATATATATATATATATATATATATATATATATATATATGTTTTGGACTGAACATTTCTGGCGACACCGTGAATCTGGAATCAACTCAGCCTCTAACAGAAATGAGTACCCGACACTTGTTCTGGAGTAAAGGTGGCCGTGTCTCAAGGCTGACAACCCGTCTGATATCTTAACCTCCTATTATCCTAAGGGATTCTTGAGACGTTTAGTGGATCATTTTACCCTTAAATAGGCATAGGCCTATACAATTTTGTTATGCCGTTTTCGCTGTCTATTGGGTAGGATTGAAAATTCAAATAACTTCATGAGAATAACTTCCTTGCTTCGAAATTCGCAAACAGTTATAGCAGAATTCCGATTATTTCAAAATAGAAGTTACGAGGTAATTTATTTCGGATAAGTTATATTTTTTTGTTCGATTAACATTGGATCAAGAAAAATGCACATATTTAAGTACGATATTCAACTTGAAAATTTTGGCTCAAATACTGCAGTCTCCGAACATCATTTGTTCAACATAATCACCAGACTTAGAGAGCGGGATAATTTAAGGCTACGGCGAAGACTGTCATAATTCGACTTTCTGATCTGATATCTCTCCTTCAAATCACATGTTGTCACTATAAAAAAGGTCATGTAAACATAAGGAACTGTGTCTTTACAAATCACATAGCACTTAGTTTCATTTATTATTTTCTACAAATTGTTTTCCTATATATACTAGATTGTAGAATCAAAGCACTAGTTTATTTGAATTCAAATTCTGTTCTCATAGTGCACTTTAGAGACATGCATAGCTAAGTTCATAATAAACTCATCCCATCCCTGTTCATGATTATCGACCTATGGTATTTGCGTTGTTTAGTATGAATATATGAATGAATGAATGAATGAATGAATGAATGAATGGTGACTTTTCTTCAAAGATCCTGTTGTCTCTGAGGTGGCTGTAACTTTGATCTGCTAATCGCTATCTAGGGATGCCCTTCATAACCTTATATGGTCAAAAACACATAGTGTTCATATAAAATATAGGAACAGAAGGAGTATGATTGGATTAACAAGATTATCTCTGTCTCTGCTTACTATATAAAGTGGCGTAGGGCATAGAGAACCGAATAGAGCGGCCTCTCTGTGTTAAATTTTGGACGCAATTTCATACCGCTGCGCCATCTGAAGATGACCACGGTACTACTTGAGCATGGCCACGGTGGCTCAATCGCAATAAAAGTACCCTATCCTTACCCATTCTTTTAAAAATAAAATTTAAAGCTAAACACAAGCAATGCTACTTTGTGGACAATTTTAGCATGTTTTATTCTTACTCTCTTCAAAAGAAAATTACAAGAACTTTGCCAACTTTTCAGATGTCTTTAACTATAAATTATTTTAATTTTTTTTAAATTCATCAATTAGTAAGTTGACTAAAATGATTTACACAATTTCATAAGTATTTATTAAAAACCATTCCACTTTTAGATGAACATAATGAATATGGGAAATCGCTATTTATTAGAAAATAATTGGAAATGTTAGACCTATACAACAAAAATATTGGCAAAATTTTTGTAATAATTTTCTTAAGTAAAAATAAAAAATGCAAAATTGTTTACAAAGTAACATTTCTTGTGTTATTTCCATTAAGAAATATGAAACAGGATGTGGATAATGGATATGCTAAGGCAGCACCATTTGACGAGCCTGGTATAATGAGTCTAATATGCTATTTGTTTTTGTTTTTTAAGAACTGAAACCATAAAGTAATTTAAGCACAAGTTTTTAAATGTTCTTAAAATGAAAATTCAAAAATACCTTGGGTTTATAAGAATGTAGCAAAAAGAAATTATATGCATCATTTCTCTATTCTGAACTACTCATATGTGAATGCACGCACATCAACTCTATTTAGTAACCAGACTTGTCTTGATTAGTTTGCTTTTAAAAATGAAATAACATGATTAATTTATTGCCTTATATTAAAATTAATATTTAAAAAAAATTATACATTTTATAGTTACTGCAGTATGTACATTATTCAAGATGAACAGAATTTTTTCAATGAAACTTCAGTCACATACGTAGTTAAAGATTCAATATTTCAACAATAAACCTAATTATTTTATATGTAATTTTATAAGAAGATTATTTCACATTTATTTACTAGCTTCCTATTACCCCAAGCCCTATAATGGGATCACCTACCTTTACATTTTGATTACAAAATCTAATAGTTCATTAGAGAAGAAATATGTATATTCTCCAAGGTGCAACAAGCTGAGAATGCCCTTGGCCTACCAGCTAGCTGCTGGCCCAATATCCACCTGCGAGAAGAATCCAAATTGTTTGACATTTTAGGTTTACAACACCTATTTAAGCCTAACACAAATGCCTACCTTCATTACTACCAGGAAATCGCCAAATTATTGTTGTTAAAATTGACGGAACAGTTTTGTTCTCTAAGTAATTACCAACACTTCATATTAAGATTTTTTTGCACATGTTAAATAAATGTTATAAAAGACATAGAAAGTTCTCAACGAGGTAGAAGTAAGGATGAATTAAAATTTACATGACACAATATTAACATAATTTTAAAATTTGTAATTTAAAATATGCTCTATAATAGTTCAAAAATTTGTTTTTAATAAAACACAACCACTTTTCTGCATAGTCTATAATGTATTGGTACGTTCTTGCAATACACTTGTAGATATTCTTGAAGCGCAACTTCTTTACACCTACTGTAGAGCCTGGAAAAAAATATATATATATATATATATATATATATATATATATATATATATATATATACATACACATATATATGTATATATACATATACAGCGAGTTTCACTTGACCTGCAGTCATTAGTGGGAAAAGTGACTGCAAGCCTTGAGTCATCAACTCACGCTGTCCATGCAATGTCTATGCTAGTGGCCGCAAATCGAGTGAAACTCACTGTATATATAATATGTGTCAATGTCCTTCACAATGAAGGTATTCCCAACCCTTATATATATTGACGATCTAGGATCATACTATTCTAAGTAAGTGTTTTATTTAGAATTCTAGTTATGCCAATGTCCCATATCTATGGGCATTGAAAAAAAAAAAATAAAAACCAAGAATTTCATACTCTAATTTTCCAAAGGTATTACTAATCAAAATATTGAATTCCTGATTTATTATCAAATGGCTTTGGAAATGTAACATTCATAACAAGAATTGTAAAAAGATGGACTTCACACAATATGATCCTGAACCATTGTATATGTATTATGTACATGTATACACTTACATATTTTTAAGTTCTTTCTTGTAATATTTCACAAGCAGTCAAAACTTGCATTGAAAATTGAAATTACAATACCTGAAAATACTTTACTTAAAAGGACAGAATACTAATACCATAAATAAACTAATAATAATGATTACACTGTCTTCATTATTACCATTCAGTGTTTATTTACTTTCTTTTTTAAGCATAAGTCTTCAATATTGGAATGTTTCTCCTCTGGTTGGCAACGAGCATTCTAATATGCTGTGTATATTGGCGGTTCGTATGATTTGTAATTATATCCAGTTTTATCTGTTGGCACATGTGTATGGATCTACTTAGACTTGGATTTTTTTTGGCTCAACTTTACATTACCTTACCCTTCAGTATATTCTTTTAATACTGTTTCTCTACGTACTTCTTCTGCCTTTACTAACATTTGCAACAATACTTATAACTTTTTTTTACAATTATTAAATATTTATCTATGTATGATATTTCTTCAAAGTTATGCAGATTTGTTGTGCATTTGCACAAACGCTTAAATGAACTTCTACTAAATGGTGGAGATATCTGTGAAATTGGAATAAAATCAATATTCAAAAATGGATGTTCACTCATTTCATTTTGTTAGGTTCCGAAGCTAAAAAGTTAGTGAACATTTAATTAAATAATATGCATGTAAATTGTTTAGTTAGGTTAGGAAGGGGAATTTATTGCAAAGGTTGGTCATATCGATTTCACATCTACGTGGTTCCATCTAGCAATACAACTCTATAAACTTTTTATAAATGTTTGCAAATGTGCACTGTTATTCTGCAGGACTTAAAAATTATTAGGAAAGGTAAACAGAAGTTTTTTTTTCATTTTTTTGTCACATAATGGAAACTTTATACCTAAATTTCTGTTATCTTTTAAGATTAATTTTTACACTTATGGGTGTTCTGAATAATGCTATCTCACTTTCATAACTGAATCTAATAAGAAACACTAAACAAAAATAATGAAACTTCAAAGTTAGTAAAATGAAGGTAGCAGCATTAGATCCACTCTGAATACCTCAAATTGACTTACCTAAAATTTTATACATGTGTAGACTTCCCAATCACTGTCATACGAAAATACACACATAGGATTTGATCTTTACAGCCTCGTTTATTCTGTGAAAGAAATAATGATGAATAAGTACACACATTACAGGTTAAGAAATAAAAATAAATTAGGTAGGCCTATAAACAATTTTTAAGGGGTATTTTAATGTCATGATGCAAACAAAATATACGGCGTGCCAATTTACATAATTCACAGTTAGGCCTATTATTTGAAAACACTAATTTCTGAAAAGTAAAAATTGTTGAGGAAAAATTCGGTGCCATTACTACCATATGTGATCATTCCACACTACCTGGTTCCATTAGCTGTATTTTCCAGCTTCACTTTATCCTTCGGATTGTGATTGATAATTAATTAATTTAACAATTAACTTCGATGCATCAATAATATTATATTATATTCAACCTCAAAACTTCTCTTCGTACAGTACATAACAATTCCACCGTTGATTTATTTAAATTTAATTCGAGTTTACATTTTACAACTCGATTTATTTGTACGTCATACGTCAACAATCGATAAAATAGCGACGGTGGCGCGGTCTTAAGATGACCACGGTACTACGTGGAAAAAAAAACTAAAAAAATATTGCGTCCAAATCTCCCTATAATGATTCAATAGCCTGGCGTAGGGCATGTAAAAGTGCCTAGTACCAAGAGAGAGGTTTAATATAAGATAAAATATTCGGCTTGTCGATGATTTCCTTGAATAATAATTATCTTCACATTGAAAGATTTCCATTTATATTAACTTTTTTTTGTGAATGGGTTTTAACGGTAAGCAACATCTAGTTACGGGTCTGAAATTACGTCTTCGGGAGAATATAAATATGTCCACCGCTGTGGTCTCGAGGTAGCGTGCTGCCTTATCACGCAGCGGGCCCGGGTTCGATCCCCGGTCGGGGCAGTTTTTGTGGGTGAGGGCTTTATCGGGGTTTTTCCTCATCTGTAAGACAAATGTCAGGTAAACTTTAAGGTCCAAACGATTCCCGAAATCATATGACCATTATCATCATCCTTATCATTATCATCATCCTTCGCCGGTGTGGAAAGCAACGGGAAGCTACCACACCTACAATTTCCTAGTAAAGCTGCAAGCATAGCATGAAAATACTATGATTGCAGTGAAGGACCTGTCCTCGGGCAAAATTACTATATATATATATACAGAGAGAGAGAAAGAGAGAGAGAGAGAAAGAGAGAGAGAGAGAGAGAGAGAGAGAGAGCATTCTTAATATATTTTTATGTTGAAAAGAGTCACACACGCTATAATTTAGTTTTTAAGTTTGGGCACAGATTTCGTGTGGTTAAAGGATTTGACAAGTGAAATAGTTCGTTTTCCACACTCATTTTAATAACGTAAACATATCAAATTGGACATAATATGAAATAAAATAGGCTACTATTAAATGCAGTTGTTCATTATTTTAAATAATATTTTTGTATGTGTGTTAACCAATCCCACCCATTGCACTTTTCGTGCTTTGGGTTTCACGATGGTTGATAGCACATTTATTTACATTATATTGCAATGATTATTTAATTAATTCACTATTTTATATTGAAATTTATCATAAGTAATGTCACGAGTGAATTTATCTGCAGGATTTGGAAATCAAGAATGGCATTTGTTAGGACTATTTAACGAATAAAATTAAGCTGTTTACTCAAAAATCATTATTTATACATTGTTACCGGTATTTTAAAATATTTAATGTAAACAGCGATGTTTCAAAACAAATCAGGAATGTGCGGTTATGTTTCAAGATCACTGCAACTTGATCATATTATTTATTGCCAAATAGGATCGCAATATTGTAAGAATGCACCATAGTTGAGAAATAATGAAACACATCAAACTGTATATTATTACCAACATTACAGGTTATTTATTTATTTCTTAGTAAACAACTCAGTAAAATCAAGGAATCTGTTCATTATTTGCTACATTCAATTTATTTGTTGAAAAGTCAGTCACTACAAAATAATGCTCCGACCTGTTCAGAATATTAAAATAGGAGCTTTCTTTATCACAAAAGCAGGAGCTGATAAAGAGAAATTGATAAAGAGTGAGGTGAAACACGACTGTCATTGATTGTAAAACAAAATTCATTGAAACGTGATTGGCCATTGACTACCATTTGGGGCATGAGTTAAATAGTCACAATAATGATTACAAAATATATACATTGATGATGTGTAGGCTAATAGTGTTATTGAGTAGAGACAAACACACGATAATTGTCTGTCTGTCTGTCTCTCTCTCTCTCTCTCTGTCTCTCTCTCTCTCTTTCTATATATATATATATATATATATATATCCGTAGACCTACATCCCCAGGTGGAGCAAGGACGCTCCATTGAGGAGTTACTTAATCAAGCTAATTTAGTTACACTAATTTTCCTACAGATGTGAGTGAGATTTAAGTAGTTAATTAGCTCGTCGCCTAAATGCGACACCTGTTAGGCAACTAAGACATTATAATATTATAATAATATTGTGAAAAGAAAAATTAATGCCTGAACCAGGAATCGAACCATGGACCTCTAGTTCTCCAGACTAGTGTGCAGCCCACTACACCATTCTTTTTACAATTTCATTATAATATTATAATATGATCCATTATTGGAACTGTGTTAAAATAACAGTCTTCGAAAATGTTAAATAACTCAGACGTTACTTGGATTGGAAAGTGCGATTAAATGTTGTTCAAAGAATCTAATTTAGGCCTCAGGTTTGTTACGAACTCGAAAAATTCAGATTTAGGACCAAAGTCTTATTCCTTCCTGAAGGACTTGTCCTTTGGTTCCATGGACCTCAGCCAGGTTTGAGCCCGCGACCCTCGGAACCAGAGGCAAGGACTTTACCACTAGACTTCCGAGGTCGATTATGATAAGTATTTGTTTCGATATTTGTGTGCAGTATAAGTGTGCTGTATTGGGACGGTGATGAAAGGGGGAAAGTAGTTGAAATCCTGTGTCAGCAATATACCGTACTCCTGTCGGAGAGCACGAAGACTTAACGTACACTGCGACGGACGAATCGCTATCATAGGCTACTGAAAAGGGGTTTGGAATGTAAACCAAGAATTTGATATCAAATACCATACTAGTAGTATAGTTCCTATCACTCCTCTTAGAAGTATAGGATCTTTGTGAAAGCCACCGGACTCTGTTTTTTGCCAAATTTCTAACATTATTCCGACGTTTTCCTTGTTGTCCAATTTCTGTTGTTACAGTGCTGCGCCATTTAAATTTTGTTCTTCATCATTTTCAGGCAATCCCGTGGATTTCGTGAAGTACAATATAGCTCTTAAATCTATACATCACCCACCATCTTTCTAGCTCCGGATTAAAATTGTTACTATGAAAATAACCCGCCGGGTATCGAATCCAGACCGACTGCTCAGGTAGCAGGCATGGAGTCATGCCAGCTTTATTTATTTATTTTTAAGGCCATGAAAAATCGCACGTAAAGTTTTAGGAAATAGGAAGTCATGAGTCCTTTGTCGTAGAGTTACACTTAAAATAATCTTAAAAAGAGGCTTATGTTTTTACATGGCGTAAATCTACAAAAGCAGATCCACGGCTTTGCTTCTCTTGTGAAGAAATCTATGTTCAGTATTTTTATGCCCTCAAAAATCTGTTAACTCCGAGCGGTTTGAGCCTGTAAACCTGGGAAGTAGATTTATATGTAATATCCATATAATTTATATAAAAGAAATGGTTCACCGGTACCGATTATTAGTACTTGAATATAATTGTTGTGTCTACCGATGTGAAGTAGGGTAATATCATTGCCTCAGACGCAGAGGGCCCGGGTTCGATGCCCAACCAGTACACTTATCCTTGGTGAGGATTGTTCCGAGTTATTTTTTTTTATCGACCGGTAAGGCATTTGTCAGGAAACTTTATGACGTAAAGAGTGCCCCAAAAACCATCTGCTCAGCGTAGTAATCATCATATTCGATTTGTTTGGTATGAATGTATGAATGAATGCTGTACCTTTTCTTAAACGTTCGTGTTGTCTCGGAAGTGGCACAGGCATTTTTCTGGTCACTTATCCAGGGAAGACCTCCATGTATTAATATGGTCAATATGATCCAGAAATAAAAATATTCTTTAGGCAGTTTGTGTCCGTATAAGTTATTTGTGACGTGGGAGACTTAAATTAGGCCTACCTATAAAATAATAGGTTAAAATAAGCAAAATAAAGAAAGAATATAACAGTTGTTATACAAATACTTTTTCTTGGTTACTCTTCAAGGAGGAACCAGGGTAAGTTTTAAAATTATTCAAGTAGATACAAATAGCGTTTTATTTATGCAAATGAGATACTTAATTGTTTCGCAAGATGTGCGACAGGTTGATGCCAAGACTTCATTCCAGTGCAATGTCAGGCACCTTGCTGCTGTGTACCTGTCCCATTATTTCTCACGTGGCGCGTTAAACACTCTGTAATGGTGTATCATAAATAAGTACTAGCTTCAAGCTACTAAATATCTTCGTCCATTTACAAGTAATGTATCCTAAGTGATAAATAGAAGATTTATCCAGAACATTGGAAAGTTTACTCAAAATTCGGTTCGTTTTAGAGAATTCTGACGTAATAAAGATATTGAGGTAGTTCTAATGAAAATGCTTTTCAAAAATAAATAACCCTACATATCCTATTTAGTAGATACCGAAAATGTCCATGACCATGGCCATGACCAAAATGTAGATTATATGTGTGTGTGTGTGTGTGTGCGAGAGAGAGAGAGAGAGAGAGAGAGAGAGAGAGAGAGAGAGAGAGAGAGAGAGAGAGAGAGAGAGAGAGAATACTTTAACGCTCTAGCGGGCGAAATTATTGTTTATTCAAAATCAACTTGGCATATCGGAATTAATTATAAAGGTAAGGCCGAATTGTTTAACCAGCGACATAGGATCATTAGCAACAGGAGTTCATTTGGAACGATTATTTTAAGACCACTCTAGTTGGCACAATTTTGGATTTGTCACAATGAAACTCAGTATATGTAGTAAAATTAATACATAAAAATATTCTCCAAAAATCAGCAAAATCCGACTATAAGAAGTGGGGGTTTACTGAAATTAAAATTTGATTAGCAATCGTCATATTTGGTTCGAGGCTATGTATACATTACAATTTAATTAACCCTAAAATTGGCAATACATTTTATAAAACAAGTTAGCTTAATGTATTTAATATTGCTAATAAAGTAGTGAAAAATGTATCGGTAGATATTATTTCAGGCTGGAATTAAAAACTGAAAATCTAAAATAAGTGATCAAAGTGAATGGAAGGCTGTTAAAAGGTAGGTGTGAAGTTCAGACTACAAGGACCGTAGCACCAATCAAGAAGAAGAAGAAGAAGAAGAAAAGGAAGATATTTTTTAAATTGATAATAAATTATACAACAAATATGCATATGGGTAATACAAATTACTTACAGTTAGTACAGTTTGTTTTCACTGCAGGACGACACTTTTAAATAAGCTGGCATCATACATGTACTTTCTTGAATGTAACAAAATAAATATTCATATATGCTCCGTAAACCAGCAAAATGGGAACATAAAAATTCAACTTGCTGAGAAATTCGCTTAGTTTATGAGTTCCTGCGTGACGGACATTTCGGTGCCAGGAGTTGTTGCTATTATTTTATTTAACGTCGTTCTTTAATAGCTGAAGAAGTAGTGTTGTAACTCAAACGTGGGCGTGAAAGGGCCGTTAAATTTTGGTCACAAGTGTCTTTTTTTTTAGCCGTAAATCTATCACGAGACCCAGGACCTTAGTTTACTTTCGAAGGAAGGGATTAGCGTCGCATATGAAATGTGCGCATCCAAGGACCTACAAATTTTGCTCTGATGGCTCTTTTCTCATTTACTTATCGTGAATCTACGACATGGGACTCAGAGCTTTAGTTCCCTTCTGAATGAACTCGTGCTCTAGATTTTTACGCCTTTAAAAATCCATTGACCCCGGTGTGGTTTGAAGCAGCAAATCTTTAAATGAGGGTCGAACATGGTAACCAGTTGTCCGTCAGGACAAACTCGTATCTGCTTTGCCACGGAATTATTGTATGATATTATTATTTAAGGCATCCTGTCTTGATGATGACCAACGAGAAATGCTCTGGTCCGAATTCACACGAGGAAAACTTTTTCACATTAAATTTTGGTCAGGCATCGGTCCAGTATCGGTCCACTCTATATCATAAGGAATTTGGGTAGCTACGTTATGCAGAGGCTCTAAATTGAGAAAAGAGTTTTAACAACATTATGAAAATGTTATCCCTATTTGAACTGAGTTGTCATCTTTGTAATTAACATAAGTGGATGTGAAACCAGCAGTTGGCAGGTAGACCTAGGTATGTTTTACCTTTTATATCAAGAAGAGATACAAAGTGTTTTGAAGGTATTCTTTACATTAATACATGAATAAATATTACCTTATTTGGAATGAAAAATGTGAATGCACAAATTCATTATTTCGAAGAGTTTATAAAAATAATTTTAATTGAAATATTCTAACATACGTTGTAGGCCTACATTATTCTATATGGTGTTTCTTTTTAACTTGTCATAGCTATTTCACATCTTGGAAGGGAATGTTTTATAAACTAACGGCTTACTTCGATCGTGAAATCTACATGAAAACAAGTAACCAAACACAAGAATGTGCTGTGTGTCCAAACGACCGAGAGGAAGGCGTGGCGTGTTTTGTATTGATGCAAATAATGTACAGTGTATAGTGAAGTAGGTATTCGTTAGTTCACCAACTCGCTGCTCCATACCATCGCTTGGACACAACATATTATACGACACAGCGGAACGTTTACCTCCAGTCGTAACTGTTGCTGCGTCGCACGGACCATGTATAGTTAGGGACATATAACAAATAAAGCACTTACCCAGCTTACTTAGGGTAGGGCTAATAGCTACTCTCCTCGACGCCACAGTTTGACATGAAACGAGTGTACGCAGAATGACACGGCATTGGTACGTAAATCATCCACAAACGAAGCAGGTTAATATTCTGCTGTGTCTGATAGTACCTGTATCTGGTAAATAAATCTTATTTTGTTATTAAATGTGGACACTAGGGTACTGAAACTTATTCATCACGATTTTCGAACAAGTGACTATTCAACGTGAGACTTAGCCTTAAATACATTATTTAAACTTGGCTGACGACATATAAAAATTCCCGAAATATGACTAAAATATTACTTTATTACAGAAATTAGACCAAAAACCTAAAAACATGAGAAATAAGACTTTTAAGATAAATAAAAATCACTAAATATTCCTCAGAAGACCTGTTATTTACTTACTCGAAACTCAAAATAAATGTTTAAAAAAATATGACATGTCAAAGGAATCCGCCCCCTATATATTATATTTATATTAATAGAAACTTTAAATAACTATAAGTCCCGGCCACGCTTTGCTGTGGCTAAGGTATACGTTAAAAATTTAAATTAAGTTGCTGTCTTTCAGCCAGATTACTTAAAATTAAAACTTACACACGAAATTAATAATATTGAAAATAAAATAAACACTTAAATGATGAAATAATCAATATTTGTAATTCAATTGAAATTCGCAGTTGCAACAAAAAGCACAGCCATCTGGATCTCTCTTTGTTAAATAATAAACCAATTACCTTACCAAATTACCTTATACCGCCATCTGTTAGAATCTTATGGAACTCACAGATAATTATAACCACCTTACACCGCCATCTGTTATAATCGTATGAAACTCACCGATAATTATAACCCTTTGTTAAATAACAAACAAATAATTTGCAATAAAAATAATGCGACTATAAATTTAGTTATAAACTATCCTAAGTCTCAAGTTGGATCAAACTGCACACAGTGTGCAAAATTTTATTAAAATTGGTTCAGTAGTTTAGGATTCCATCGCGGACAGACAACGTGACACGACATTTTTTTATATTAAGATAGAAGTTATATCATGATAAAACACTTGTTCAAATTTCACGTAAGAATATTATTCGAAAGGCTCTCATTACTTTGTCTAACCCAGTCCATACCCGTACATCCCCACTTGGAGATAAAGGTGTTCTCTATCGGAAGTTACTTAACCAAGCTAATTTATTTCCGATTATTTCCCTACCAATGTTAAAGTGTGACATATGATTAACATATTTCCTCAAAGAGACATCCAATAGGCAATTAAGGTATTACTTGAATGAGAAAAGTCGATTCAATTTTTCTCAGAGGCTCTAATTTCGGCTTGAGGATATTTTACGAGCCCGATGATCTTCAGGTTCGGGACCCACGCCTTAAAGTCCCTCACGAAGGATTTTTTCCTTTGAACTGTTCTATCCTGAGAGAATCTATCGATCCCGGCCGGTTTCGAATTCGCGACCTTCAGGACAAGCGGCAAGAAATAACACCTACACTATCGAGGCCCATTCTCATTATATAGCGATTCAAAAATAAATGTTAAATCACTCAGTCATTCAGACCTAACTCTATCAATAACAAACACATCCTCAAATTTTCTTCATCCAAAAAAGTACAACGAATTTAAGATCGGAAACAAAAGTTGGAATTTACTTTGAACGAATTCTCCTGAGACCACCAACGCCGATAAAATGGAAATGTGCAGAATAAAAATAACGCTTTATTTGTGTTGATTGGAGAGTTGAGTAATACTGCAGTAAAGCTGGATATAAAAAAATTCTAAAACTGGAAAAGAAAGAGGAGAGTAAAAATATAACAGATTGGGGCGTGGTGTCCTGTCCAGTTAAAGCATCTGTCGCCTCATCTTCTTGGGAGGATCCAGAAGATCCTCTTTCCTTTCTCACATTTCTTCGAGAGCAATCATCAACACACTGCATGGGAGGAGTCCCATTACTTTTGTCCTCTTTGTAATCACCATTTGTTGTCAACCAATTTTTCATTGTAACGCCTCATGAATATTTGCATTAATTTACGCACTCAATCCACGTTTCGAATGCAACGTGTTGCATGTTCATTTGTAATAAATTACAATACTTCAACTCAAGCGTTTATTTCTCCAAAATAAAAGGGCCTACAATAAGTCCTCTATTTAAATGAGTAATAAAAATATACACTGGAACTCTGTTAACTGAGAACATTTCTCATCAGTTCCAATATAGGCCTATGGTTAGATATTGCTGGTTTACGGAATAATACTTTTCCTTTCATTATTTAAATCTTATGTAATCACATGGTGACAGCTAGAGCGATTTTTAATTACGGTTTTCAGGTAACCCGTCGATCTCAATTGTTCTATTTTGCTGATTTTTGAAGAAAATTTTTCTCATTTTCTTTCAATGACATGTGCCGAATTTCGTAGAGAGAAAAAAAAAAGAAAAAAGAAAAGAAAATTTGCGGGCGCTATAGTGGTTTTAATATTTTCACTTCAGATGAACCCCAATTCCTAATGTTATGAGTTATGATTTTTCCATTTGTCGTTAAGTGTTCATTCATTTTAACAATACTTTCTTTGTGTGCCCATACATCTAAATAATTTAAAAATGATAAGTATCTAATATTAGTCTGTTTAGGGTCCATTAGATTAAACGACTTTTATACTAGAACCCGCGTAGTGTGAAAAAAACGATAGCAGAGAGTTGCTAAAAGAATAAGGTAGACGGTAACCGATGATACAACTGAATATTTATGACTAGAAAAAGTCTTAATCATCTGAATAACACATTTTATGAGCAAATTTTAAGAGTATAATTTGAAATCGATAGTTGAATAGTTACTTATATATTCACTTGTTAAAAAAGTCCACCATGCAGGAAGAGCACAAACTTAGAAATTGTGTCACAAGATCGAATTTATGGTTCCATTTAACTGGTTTACATAGAATACATTTATTTTGTTAAATTGGAGAATCTCAATTTCTGATGGAAGCTTATATAAAAGTGCCCGACTGCAGAGAAAACAAATCATGCGTAATCGTAAGTTTACGATTTTGTTTTGCATATTTTAGGCCTATAATTTTACACAATTTTAAATAATATCTACGGCTTCATTTTTCCAAAATTTATTGAATAAATTAAACTAAGTATTTTATAGAACACATTGAACATATAAGAGCAATTAAATGTTATGGTGTACAATGCGAGAACTGGACATGGCGGTTGCTATAGGCGATTTAAATTTCAGGTTTCAGGTAAACCCCCACTTCGCTGATTTTTGGAGAAAGTCTTCCCCGGTCTATTTTAATAGCATATACTGAATTTTGTTGTGAAACATAAACATTTCCTGCCGCTAATTATCCGATTATGCTGGTTAACAAACTCAACCTAACTTTTTTTAATAAATTGCTATATACCAAGTTTGGTTTCGATAAAAGAAAAATTGCGACTCACACACACACACACACACACACACACACATATATATATATATACACAAGCAAGCAACATAATCGGACAATTAGCGGTGGAACCCATGTTTCGTTTCTTTCTCGACTTCATTCCTGTTTGTAAATATTGTTCATATGTATTGTATTTGAATTCAGCCACAACTGTTCAATCAGTTTTCTTTTGTTTGCGCATTTTTCAGTATTGTCAGTACAGCCCGGATGTTAGGCACTTAAAAATTCAAAATAGGCAAGCAAAAAGGCACTAACAATCATTAATATAAGCACTAAAAATTCAAACTAGACTCTTACAAAAATGGACTACAACACAAAGTTTTACAGCATTACGTAAAGATTATAAATATATGCTATCAATAGCATACGAAGATATCATAGATGATTTCGGAACTTGTTTTGTCTTTTTACAAAGATCATACTTAAGTTTTGCAGTGGGTACGTGCTGTGTAATATGGCATTTCTGCGCAATTCACTGGAATTTTACACACTTTGCAAAACAATATCGAACCGTCACTTGAGAATATTTTCACATCCAATTCTTTCACAAAATTGGTCAGTTTGTCTTTTAGTGTTGTCCATTCTTTAGGCATCGCAAAACAACTGTTTTAAAGGTTAAAAAAATAATAAGCTACATACACTTGTCGCACCACTTTCTCTTTGAAGCACCTGCCTGTGAACGAGGACTACAGACTGAACTCAGTGTTACCAACATCAAAAATAATATTGCCAGTCACTTAAAGGTTTCAGCACCAGGTATGTGACAGAGAAAGAAAGCATGAGCCATCTATCCTCTTTGTCACTCAGCAATGTTTGTATTGAAAAGGAGCAAAGTTGTACTATAGAACTTTCTCCAAGCCTTAGAGCCGGAGCATAATACAATGGGACACAACTTAGAGCTATTTCGCTTAACGGGAGTGCATGAGATGGAAAAATACAATAGTCGGTACTTGTTATTTTGCATAACGGGAGTGCATTGAGGGGGAAACCATCTACCTGCTAGGTTATTGGCTACTGCCACCCTCATCCTAAAATATTCTAACAGAATTTATAAAAATAACACTTGAAAATTTCTATGCAATGATATGTGTCAAGAAATTTGTCCATTTCAATTAATTTCACTGAAATACCAAGTTAATGTCGAGAAAAAAAGAAAATAGGCAGTTATAGGCATTGTAAGCTGAAACAGGCTTTTATAGGCAAAATTAACTTAATGGAAAACAACTCTAGGGTCGTCGGTATGAACTTATATGAAGTCACTTTTACATTATCTATAATAAATAACTGTAGGCATATTCCCTAACATCCGGTCTCTGATTATCAGTCAGGACAAAGTTAGAAAGATTAAGTTCCAAAGGATTGTTTAGCAATACGTATAAAATAACTTGCATCACAATACAACTGGTAGATGAGATAAAAATGTTCCTTATACGCTAACAAAACAAATGTAGCTAAGTTACGAGAACCATAGAAAAATGTAGTTTTGACACAGACCTACCTGTACGCATGTCACAATAAGAATAGACATATTTATAGATATGAAATTTTGGGAATATGATCTCAATATAAACTAAATTACCAATATACCGGGGCACGCCATAGCGTATTTAGTTAAGGCAACATTGCTAAAAGCCGAAAGGTCGAGGATTAAAATCTCGGTGGGGTCAGAATTTTTAAACTGATCCAAATCTTCTGGCAACACCAGGACCCTAGGTTCGACTCAGAAATGAATACCATATCCTTGTTGTGGTTGTAAAGGCGGCCGTCATGCCGTCCAACTGACATCAAGTGTCCATTGTCTGGAAATGTTGGAGCCTTATTCTCCTATTACCCCAGGCCTCCAAAGGTCTGTAATGGGATCATTTTACCGTTACAAATATACATCCCCCTTAAATGATTAGGCCTTGGTTATTACATAAGGTACTTGAGGGTATTATGACCCGGTTGGTGTTATGGCCCATTGTTTAATGTGAACGAATTACACGAAGCAGCCAGTAGATGGAAGTGGACGGAACTTCAGGACGTTCTGAAAAGTCGATTAGGATGAATGGATGAATGTTAGTCCAAGTAGTCTTAACCGAAAGCCGCCATTTGGTACATGAACGCGAAGCTAGAATCTCGGTTGTCATATTTGCTCCTGGTATGTGATATATATTTTCATAGCTAATCACCATTTTAAATTGATTTGAATGTTGATATTGTATCACTTAGTAACGTACAATCTAACAATGGAGTAATTTGTTGTGTAAAGTAAAAATGGTGGTGGTTATTACGTATTGTTTATAAAACTACTCAGTTCGTTGTTATGGCCCACGCATTGCCTGATGGGCCGTATCACCAACACATTTATAAGAGACCAAAATAACTGCAATATTAAACAGATTTGCCTACCAATGTGAATGATAAAAATGAGCCCTCAACACCTCTAAATCTAAACATAAGTCGCCGGGAAATGGATCAAGAAATTCATCAGGGCAGAGATAATTTAGTGACTTCTTCCCCGCACCTAAGAGGGAGAAGAATACAATCCGATTTCCGATTGAGGGTCTTTCCACTTTTCAGCCCTTTTACCAGCCGGCTGCTGGCCCTTCACATCCACATGTGTCGATCACAGAGGTAGATGATCTACAGCCAGTGTAGGGGTGACATTTGGTTAGCATGTCGAGTCCCCCAGCCGTTATAGCTGGTTCCTCAACCTGGAGCCGCTACTTATTGTAGCTACCCAATTGCCTCACGATGCTGGGTGGGCACCGGTCCCATACTGGCCGAAATACCATGAGAAAATTTCTTCCCCCATGGAGACTCGAACCAGCGCAAGTCCCGTAGCTCTGCGCCAAGGCTTCCTACCTTAACCGCTCGGCTACGGCGCGGGATCAGAATACAATCACTGACAGAAAACCAGCTATCAACTCGCATGGGGTACATTTGAGGAAACAATTGTTTTCAGAGAGCAACACCAAGAAAACAACTAAGATCACCAACATCAGTAAGACGAATAAATGCCAAAGAGCTGAAATAACGGAGGCTAAAGGAAATTCCAAAAAAAAATCTACCAATCCAAACTCTCAGATGGTACTACTCAGTTTGCAAAAAGACCAGGTTAAGGACAGGAGACTGTGTATAATGTGTAATAATTATGTTCATGAGGAATGCATGGGGCTGTCCAAAGAAGATCATGAACCTTTCGTTTGCCCCACTTGGGAATGAATCTTTGTTTCCCATAATTTGACAAATATTTTTGAGTTAATCATTAATATACTGTCGCAAACTGTTCTTATTCAAACTGTACATTACACTGTTTTCCTTGCATATTAATTATATTCCTGAGCAAAATTTAACCAGTGTTTTAAATGGAAAAATAAGTGGGCCATACCACATACATATGTTGGTGTTATGGCCCAAAGGTAAGCTTTAAGGAAACGATTAGTTTAGCAAATTTAACATGCAAGTAAAATAATTACTTTTTTTTATAAGAAAGTAAACATATACAAGGATATAATACAAAGAAAACCAAACAAATTCGGGCCAAAATGGCGGCTGCAAAAATTCTCAAACGTTAAGTGGGCCATAACACCCTCAGTTACCTTATATAACTTTCCTCATTAGAGGATTTCCACAAGGACAAAGTGATACAGACAATTAATTTTCGGAATTGATGAAATTGGCCTACATTTAGTAAATAGGCCTACATTAAACAATTTCAGATTATAAGTGAAGTATATTCTGTAAAGTAGAAATTTTGTAAATATGGTTTTTAAAATTCTAATTGATCCTCTAATTGCAGCGATGGCAATTTTAGAAAGTACACTCTATCCAAATTTAAACAATTCCAAAATTTAGCTAAGAATCCTGGTATAGTACCTCTTGTCCCTATCATCAATCCTGTGACAGTTATAGTATCTAATTGGTATTTATTTTTGTAATATTCAACTGTTGGTTCATATACGGCTTTCTTTTCAGAGTCAACTTCCTCAGGTTGACCACTTTGAGTCTCAAAACGAATTGTGGGATCTAATATCATACCAATTTTATAAGATGGTCTATTCGTCTATTATTCCCGTTAGTGGCCACACCATGAACTTCCTCATAAACTGTGTATCCATAATCTCGCAAGGCTTCTGTCATCATTTTTGGAATAGTGTGGTGCCGAATGTTTCTCAATGATTCTCCTAACGGACAAGTCCCAAATTTCGACTTAAAAAAATTCCGTCACGATGGAACTTCTTAAAAAAGCAAATTCCTCAGTAAGTCGAATTTACGATATGATTTGGTACAGCTTATTTACGGAATTTATATATAGTTTTTAATAAAACTCATACATGTAGATACATTGCGAGAAAACAATTGGCGGCCGCTACAGTGATTTTTAAATTATGGCATTCAAGTAAAGTCCCGCTCAAAGTTTGTCGGATTTTACTGAATTTTGGAGAATGTTTTTCTCACTTTATTCCGATACCATATACCTAGTTTCGTTACAAAGAATAAAAAATTATGGCCGCTAGAGCGATTTTTAAATTTTTGTGTCGAATATAGGCTAAATTTTTATCATGGTCATTTACGGTGTCTACTAAATAGGTTCTATGGAAATTTAAAAAAGCAAATCTGAATCTTTTCATAAGAACAACATCAATGGTCATCTACATTCTTTCGGAATTAGCTAACAACTGCCTTAAAGCTTCTATCTGAAGCATATAATCCCTACAATATGTTATATTTGTGGCATCCACTAGATGGAATATGTTAAAAAGCATTTTACAGTAAACTAGAGTAGGCTATTGTAACAAGTTAAAATTGTACCACACAGTTAACAAACAAAATGTCAGTGTACTTTTATTGTTTGTCCATAAAACCGTCCCTTAGCGCGTAATAATAATTCTGATGATAATGTTAGAGAATGAGTTTTGTTGTTGACTAAAGGATGAAAAGCGTGAAGAAGGCGCGTGATGAATGAGAATTTGTAATTGAAATCTGACAGCGGGCTTCTGGACCTCACAAGAACAATATCAATGCGTTTAAAGGGGGAGTCGGAGATTCTGGAAGACAAATTGCTCATTGTACGGTTTGATGCGCTGCAATTGTTCTTTGGCGAAGGGAATCATAATTACCTTCCCTACTTGTTCCGCTTACTTAGTCCTCCCTCGTCTGTCGTCACTTTCAGTAACTCTAGGGGTCCTCCTTCACCTGTTGGCAGACTCCACAATCACACCTAATTCTTCTATATCCGTTTAACAAATACATTTTAGCGAATAAATGAAGCTATTGATATTGTACATTGAATATATATATATATATATATATATATATATATATATATATATATACTAGAAGTCCCGGCCACGCGTTGCTGTGGCTAAGGTATACGTTAAAAATTTTAATTAAGTTGCTGTCTTTAAAAAATGAAATATTTTAAGTAAAATTTTAACATACTTAAATCATTAACCAATTATAAATTCATAATCATTCAATAAAGTAAATCAATTCATTCATAATAAAATAAACAGCCAGATTACTTAAAACTAATACTTACACACGAAATTAATAATATTGAAAATAAAATAAACACTGAACACACCTAAATTATGAAATAATCAATATTTGTAATTCAATTGAAATTCGCGGTTGCAACAAAAAGCACAGCCATCTGGATCTCTCTTTGTTACATAATAAACCAATTTCCTTACCAAATTACCTTACACACAGATAATTATAACTCTTTGTTAAATAATAAACAAATGATTTGCAATTAAAAAATAATGCGACTATAAATTTAGTTATAAACTACCCTAAGTTTCAAGTTGAATCAAACTGCACACAGTGTATAAAATTTTATTAAAATCGGTTCAGTAGTTTAGGATTCCATCGCGGACAAACAGCGTGACACGAAATTTATATATATATATATGTGTGTGTGTGTGTGTGTGTTGTGTGTGTGTGTGTGTGTGTGTGTGTGTGTGTGTGTGTGAACCATAGCCTATACTACAGATAATCAACTAAAGATTTTAATTACAGTAGGGACTGCATTAATTAACATTTCTTTTACATTTTGCTCTAGTCCACCGGTATAGTTTCGCGGTAGCGTGCTGCATTGTTACGCAACTGGCCTGGGTTCGATCCCCCGTCGGGACAGGTTTCCTGAGTGAGGAATGTTTCGGGTTTTTGCTCACCTGTAAGACAAATGTCAGGAAAATTTAAGGCCCAAACAGTCAGCGAACCTCACCTGGCCATCATTATCATATTCACCGCATTAGATTCAGTTTAGGATTAATGTCTCTCCAGGCGCATCATTATCATCATCATCACCCATCGTATTATTTGAGTAGCGCAACCCCACCTTCCCAGCACCCCAACCTCAGAAGTGGATTACAATACGCCAATGCCAGGAAAGAACAACAGAAATGTCGAACTGGTGTCATTGAATAAAAAGGAATTGCACCCTCGTAATCAAATGAAATATTTATGTATATGTTATTATTATTTAGTTATATTTAATTTAGTTATTGTTTCAGGTTATTATTATTTATTATTCCGTATATGGTATGTTTACCTTTCTGTGGATGAATAAAAATACTTCAGTGAGAAACAAGGACACTGGAGTAACGTTTTTCGAATATAAAATAGTCTCCCAGTCGGAGACTACTTTAGGGAATCAATGACAGAGGCTCAACACATAATGGGGCACTAGAAATATTAAAGAGAGAATCAGATAAATCACACTTGCAAATAATCGCTTTAGAGGAAGTTAGATGGCCAGGAAATATATGTGAATCAGTAATCTTTACATTAATAAGAACAGTTATAACATTATATCAGGATAAGGGTGAATGGAGAGCTTATACCCATGTAGGCATGAACTTTCGGGTTCGATAGTGTCAGTGAGTTAGTTATTATTGTTATTATTATTATTTTTATTATTGGATCGCTTCATATGCAAAGTCGGTTTTAATGTAATGTGTGTCTGATGAAATTTTGACATGTGATTCACTGAGAGTTTATTCCAAACGGGCGTGCAGTCGATGTGCATCTTTATTCTCTTCAAGTGCTACGAGTTTGTGAAATTTTGAGGATCCTGGTTTTAAACCCGACCGGAGTCCATACTGCACCAACAACCACAACAAAATTCAGTAATTGGGTGGAATGAAACTGCTAAACTTTCTAGAAAATAGGCAGGATGTCTGTCGGGTTGTCAGCCCTGAGTGACGGCTGCCTTTACTCTCAGAACAGACGACATGTGTTCATTTCAGTTAGAGGCTGAGTCGGCCTTAGATTCATGGTGCCGCCAGAAGTTTTAGGCCAGTTTTAAAACTCCTGACCTCATCGGAACTTGAGGACACGTCATTTAGACTTATACCTTATTACCTTAGCCAATTACATTACTCTCTGTATGTACTAGCATTTTCCGGCGTGGGGAGAGGGCGTTCCTTTGCGTGAGCCACTGAACCAACCTAATTTACTTACACTTATTTCCCTATAGATAAAATCGGGTTACAAGTGGCTAACCACTTTATCTCCACAAAAAGACACCTGTGAAAGACAACATGGGAAAGAGAGCTTAAATTTTGTTCCGCCGCCAATTTAATCATCAAATTCTTTTACGAGTCCACCAATCTTGAGACTCGGAACCCAGGCTTAACGTTGCTACCAGAGTACTTGTCCCTTACACTTTACTACTCTAAAAAAAATCCATCGACTCAGCCAGGTTTGATCCTAAGACTCTAGGGACCATGAGACAAGGTTCTAAATCATAGCCTACCGAGGCCAATATAATAACGATAAGGCCAGTTGTTTACCGTTTGATTCTGTGGTCAATTCGCGGATAGGCCTATTTGTTTAATACTGTAGTACTGTAATTTGTTATATATTTGATCCGTGGGTATTGCAATCCTCCCTGTGGATTATCACCTTGGCGTGATAGGAAGGCTTAGTACCAATGACCCAGACGATCATAACCGGGAAGCCTTGGCTTGCTGTTAGATAAACGGAGAGGGAACTAAGAATAATCCGCAGAGCAACGACCACACTGGAAGCTGCAAACACGGAAGACCACAACGGCAGACACGGCGGAGAAAGAAATATCGGAACGGAGAAAATGGCGGAAGTGGCAACCCAATCTCTGGGGATGAAATAAGAGACCCAGCTCGGGGAAACAAGAGTGAAGTCCTCAACGGCAGAAGGAGGAAGAGGCAACCCTCCTTGTGGGGATAAAACACAAGGAAGCAAGTCCAATGGCTTTAAGGAGGCCGCCCCTCCAAAGTACTAACCCTGAATAAAGTTAGTAGCGTACTCAGGGGACACTTCAAAATACTTACAAGCTCCAAAGTACCAAAAGCAGCATACCACGAGGAAGAAGAAGTTTGGGAAGACCAAAGAAAAGATGGAAAGAGCAGCAATTTGGAGCCGGAACAGGCTAGTAAATAAACCTAAACCGTGAAGAAGAAGAAGAAGAAGAAGAAGAAGAAGGTATTACATTACACACACACACACACACACACATACACACACACATATATATATATATATATATATATATATTATATATGAACCCCATACCTCCCTCATGGAGACACGTGCATTGTCATAGAGAGAGTTTCTTGATCAAGCTAATTTAGTTAGGCCTACGCTTATTTCCCTACAGATGTAAGAGTGTGGCATGTGGTCAACACATGGACTCAATGAGACATCTAGTAGGCATCTAAGATCTTATTTTGATGGGGAAGGTCGGTTAAATTTAGTTCAGAGATACTAATTTAGGCTTGGGTTCTTTTACGAGCCCGAAAATCTTCAGACTTTGAACACGTGGTTTAAAGTCCCTCCCAGAGTACTTTTCCCTTGAATTTTTCCTTATTCTTCTTCTTATCCATAATTTGTAGGATTTTCATCCTGTTTATTTCCAAAATTACTCCCGGAGGAAGATGTATTGGATGTGCATCCACTGCCTATCAATCTCTTGGCTGGTCTTTCTCTAATTTTTCTCCCGTTCATTGGTATATCTTCTTTAGCTCTTTTTGCAAGTCGGTTGTCTTCCATTCTTTCTATATGAATTTTCCAATATTTTCGTCTATCTATAATACATTTGGTTATGTCTTGAATATGACATTTGCAGGGCAGGCTGAGCTCTGGAGCTGAGTGAAGGCAATCGGCCTAGGGAGGAAACACAGAATAATAAACACGCCATGAAAATGGGCTAGCAACCCACATCAAGGCGTATCTTACACATTGCTCGCAGTCCCAAGGATCAAGCCTCGGATCAAAGACGGAAACGAAATACGACAAACGCTAGGAAAAATACTACCATTTGGAAAATAATTTTTCCATCCTATGAAAATCGTCAATCCCGGCCGAGTTTGAACTCGTTACTAGAGGAAAGGAACACAATCAATAGACCATTGTGGCCGACAATGAACACGTAATGGAGACCTACTTTTCATTATTTTCAACATTGAAAATGGTAGATTTAGTGTTAATAAACAATATAATATAACTCAGAAGATAACAAGTTTAGGACCAAAGTTCATGGGAACATTTTTGCTTGTTATGATGCGTACTACCTGCCCTGTTCACATCGGAACTTAATATATATGTCTATAGTATGCAGGTTTTATTTCAGGGTCAGGTTTATCGGACATAATTAATGCCCCTTACTCTGGAACTGTGTGAAATAAGTGAATTCTTCAGAAAATCTAATTTATTGTCCAATTTCACTGGCTTACAGAATGTACTGATCTTTTGTTAAATAAATCATATGTATTGCGATAGTCCAGCGCTGGTCTCGAGGTAGCGTGCTGCCTTGTCAAGCAGCGGGCCAGGGTTCGATTCCCGGTCGAGACAGTTTCCTGGGTGAGGTTTTTTCGGGGTTTTTCCTCACCAGTAAGACAAATGTCAGGAAGCTTAGGGCCCAACGGTCCCCGAAAATCATCCGGCCATCATCATCATCATCATCGTCCTTAACATTGTCATAATCATCCTTTACCGATATGGAAAGCAACGGGAAGCTATCACACCTATAATTCCCTAGTAAAGCTGCAAAGCATAGCATGAAAATGCTATGATTGCAGTAAAAGACCTGCCTTCCGGCAGAATTACTATGGGTGGATGGTATTGCGATAAAATAAACATGGCGGCTGTTAGAGCGATTTTTAAATTTCCGGTTTCAAGTAAACAGTTAGACCTAATTGTAACGATCGGATTTCGCTGATTTTTGGAAATATATCTTTATAGTTTCGTTTAAATGGATTCGCCTAATTTTGTTGCGAAAAATATATCATTCCGGCCGCTAGAGTGGTATTTTTTTCCCCTTCGGATTAACTTCTACTCTTTGTAGTCCGATTTTGATTGGTATATGCTGAGTTTTGTTCAGAAAAAAACGCAGTCTATTTTCGGTCTCTGCTACGTAGTATCGATCAAGATACGTGCATTTTTTCATGAATCTTTTCACGAGAACAATTTCAACAGCTTCATTTCTTCGGAATTCACGATTCAATATTTAGGGCGTATTTATTGTCTTCCATTAAATTTACATTGTTTCGATTGTAAACATATAAGCAAAAAGCCGTTGGAGTGTTGCGTTGTCACAACAAGTGTAACACTTTAACAATTTAATTGTGAGCGTTAAAAATAATTTCAACTCGTTCGGTTGTTTTAGTGTTGTCATTTCCTTAAAGAAATAAGTAAGTTATATGAGGTATTGGCTGGTGAGTGCCAGTAGCTCGCTGTGGGCGTGCGCAGACCAGTCTCTAAACACTCGTAAATTCTTCAGATTATGATCACCTGTAACAAATGCTGATCGATTCAGGACACGGCTGTCGTTTGGATCCAAATTACAATGTCCCGATTTTACATTTCGTTATGAAATCTATTACTTGCCCTGCCTTCGTGTAACAGCTTCTTGTTCTGATTTATTGTCAGCTTCCGCCCATGTCACAGTACTTGTTATTGTCCTCGCTTTATGCATTAAAATTCACTACCACAATAAAAAACTTTCACAAAATATGTTGGTGTTGACATGTTCTAGCAATTGGGATTTTTATTCGGAAGATCTCTAGTACAAATGTAGGTCCGAACAAACTTATGTAGGTCTCGAAAACTATTCATTGGCGAACTTACAAAGTTTATAATCATATTTTGCATTAATTTTTTTTTTCACAAACAGTAACTTCACTTTTGTGTTCGCAGGAGGTTGAGGCTTCCGCCTTTCTAGCTAATCAGCATGAGATGTCAGCCCTGCGTGACGACCGCCTTTGTACCCCATTGGTACTCGAACACGCGATCTTCCGGCTTCTAGCGTGTTGCCTTAATCAATTACGTTACGGCGTGATCTTTTCTTACGTATTATTATATAGGGATTTTATCGTACTTTACCTCTTTAGGAATTACCATTTCACATGAATTTTTGCTTGTATCCTCTCTCCATTACAAATTATTATTTATCATAATCCAATTTATATGTAAGTCGTAGACGCTGTAGTTTTCCCCCATTTGACATGGTTTTTTTCGAGCCAACTTTATTATTATTATTATTATTATTATTATTATTATTATTATTATTATTATTATTATTATTATTATTATTATTATTTTATTGATTTATTTGAGAGTAAAAATAGGAAAATATATCTCAAAAGGATTTGAAACCAACAAGGAATTACGCCAGGGATGCAGCATATCCCCCACATTATATAAAATCTACACAGAAAAATCTATAGAAAGTTGGAAAAACAAATGTAAAACTAAGGGATTTCCAATAGATGAGGAATCAACAATAATTATATTCTCTCCAATTTGCGGATGATCAACTTATTTTGACACAAGATTATGAAGACATATAATATATTGCCCGAAATTGTATTCAAGAATATAATAAGTGGGTACAAAGGTGAATATGGATAAAAACGAAGTATATAGCCATAGGAGACATTTATCAAGATTTGATACTGGAAGATGAAATGGGAGGTAATTAAACACATGGAGTAAAATTTACAGAATTTGAGAAACAGGTAAATGAAATAAGATCAAAGATAAATCCAGGAAAATATGTAATATCTGCCCTGAAAGGAATATTATGGGATAAACATATAAAAAAAGAAACCAAAGTTAAAATTTTAAAACAATAGTTAGAAGTATTATGACTTATGGTTCAGAGGTTTGGACTGTAAATGATCAAATGAAAAGAAAACCAATGGTAGTAGAAATGGAATATTGAAAAATATCTGCTAGGATATCAAGGAGAGTGAAAATTAGAAATTATGTTATAAAAGAGAACATGAATGTGCAAAACTCGATTTTAGAATTTGTCCAACAAAGCAACTAAAATGGTACGGACATATTAAGCGAATGGAGGATTAAAGATAACCAAAAAATAATGAAATGTACACCATCAGGAACAAGAAGGCAAGGAAGGCCAAATCCTACCTGCATCCAAGGGATTAGAGAAACTTTGAAGGACTGGGAAATATAGGAAGAACTGTGTTATAGTAGAGACGAGTGGAAGAAAATTATAAATCGAAATTAAAGACAAATCATTGGTGACGGAAAAATGTGTCAACATTGTTAAAACCGGAAATATATTATTATTATTATTATTATTATTATTATTATTATTATTATTATATTTTTTTATTTAACATGATTTTGCCCTAGTCAATTTTTTTATTGTAGGATTTGTGTGAAGTTTTCCAGGAGGAAATTGATAAAAAAATCCTTATTTATATCGCAATAGGGTAAAGTTACCTAATTTCGTCATATTTTGTTTTTAAATTCAATTTTCGTACAGAAATAGTTAAAGGTTACGTGAGTTTGGTTTTAGTGAAACTATAATTTACTATTCCATTTTATTGAGCACACAAAAAAATTTAAACGTTATTACTATTATTATTTATATCACGAGAAAAAAAAACATTTTGAGGTCGAGAGATAATATGAAGTCCTTATTAGTTATTATTACTGAACATCTGCATAACACAAGAATGTCGGGTGTCGAAAATTCACAATGGTAAATTAAATTAATGGAATTAAATTAATGGCAATGTGTATGGAGAAGCAATGAAGTTTCTGGCGGCGGAAAAAAAAAAAAAAAACTGAAGTATTCCGGAGAAGGAGACAAAGAAGAAATAACTTGCTCTGGCTCCGATTTGTTTACTGGAGTGACCGAGAATGAAACTCGAGACCCAAAGTTGGAGGGGGAGTTTCTAACTTCTTCCGCCACGAGCAGCTTCCTACCTTCACTCTATTTTCTGAATTTATTTGAACAATTTTACAGGTAAAGATGTAATTTACTATATCAATTAACTCAATTGCACCATCGAACCCGGAGGTTCATGGCCGCGTTGACATAAGGTCTCCATACATCCCCATATTTTTTTATAATTCTCTGTATAATACATTTCCCTCAAATGATGGTTAATGTAATTTTCTCACCTCATTCTTGACCTAAGTATTCGGGACTTTTCCACTGGCTTTCCTATAACAAGTTTCCAAGCCTCTTTCTAATTCCCCATTGGTGCCACATGTTCTTCACATTAATACAGTATATAACTCTTCATATTACATCCGATTTCATATATAGATCATGTAGCTCACTATTATATAGTTTTCTTCATTCAAAAATAAATAGGGTCTACTTGAAATGTTCCTCCTTCTTTAAAGCAAAGATCAAATTTTGCAACCGCTGGAAGTATCGCCGTTTTATGCATGTTTTAGTTTAATATTTTTTTAGAGAAGTTGGAATGAATAGTCTTTTAATACATAATTAGTATGTGTTTTTCTAGACTATTTAACTCATGCCCCAAATGGGAGTCAATGAACAATCACATTTCAGTGATTTTTTATTTACAACCAATCACAGTCGTGTTTCGCCTCGAATTTATCAACTAAAATTTATCATTCCAATTTATCTAGAGAATTTGGAAATCAAGAGTGGCATTTGTTAGGACTATTTAACGAATAAAATTAAGCTGTTTATTCACAAATAATTATTTAACTATAGTTATTTTAAAATGTTTATATATTTAATGTAAACGACGATGTTTGAAAACCAATGAGAAACGATTGGTACGCTTCATTTGCTTCTTTTGTTCATCACTGCAAACAGATCATATTATTTATTGCCAAAGGATCGCAATATTGTAAGAATGCATCCAAGTGGAGAAATTTATAACCAACATTATAGGTATTAATTCATTCTGATGTCCTATGATGTGAATATGTCAATTAATTTTTCTGCAACGTCATTTCCTGGAAAATAATTCGTTAAAGGAGTACAAATAGTGGTTTCTTTTTTTTTGTGGTATAATTAATTGCTACAAATGTTTTTATATTATCTCCCGCATGCGCTATCTGCTGATATTCATGCACTATATCTATATAATCTGGTAACCGTATTTCTTATAGAGTTAGTCACTGCAAAATAATGCTTTGACCTATTCAGAATGTTAAAAAAGGAGGTGCTTTCTTTAATATGATAAACTTTAGTAGATAAATTCGAGACGAAACACGACTGTGACTGGTTGTAAATAAAAAATCATTGAAATGTGATTGGTCATTGACTCCCATTTGGGGCATGAGTTAAATAGTCATATTAAAGAAAGCTCCTATATTTTAAAATTCTGAATAGGTCATAGCTTTATTTTTGCAGTGACCGACTCTCTAAGAAATGATATATATATATATATATATATATATATATATAGTGCATGTATTTCAGCAGGTAGCGCATGCGGGAGATAATATAAAAACATTTGTAGCAATTGATTATACCACAAAAAAAAACACTGTACTTCTTTAACGAATTATTTTCCAGGAAATAACGTTGCAGAAAAATTAATTGACATATTCACATGATAGGACATCAGAAATGAATTAATACCTATAATGTTGGTTATAAATTTCTCCACTAGAATGCATTCTTACAATATTGCGATCCTTTGGCAATAAATAATATGATCTGGTTGCAGTGATGAACAAAAGAAGCAAATGAAGCGTACAATCTTTTCTCATTTGTTTTCAAACATCGCCGTTTACATTATATATATATATATATATATATATATATATATATATACCGTACAGGCCACATGGCCTAAAACGAATTTGTTCATGATGATGATGATGATATATATATATATATATTTTAAATAACTATAGCTAAATAATGATTTGTGAGTAAACAGCTTAATTTTATTCGTTAAATAGACGTTAGTCCTAACAAATGCCACTCTTGATTTCCAAATTCTCCAGATAAATTCAATCCTCGTGAATTTATCGATAATTTGAAAATCACTAGTGGTATTACTTATGATAAACTAATATTTTTTCTTCTTCTTCATTCCTGATTGCTACCGTTGTTCGTAATTCCTATCAAAATTTCCACCATTTGTTGAAGAGTTAATTCCCATTTTAATTCTTACAAGTGACTATGTATTTAGTTTCTTATTTATATTCGGTGGACTAGTGGTTATGCTCTTTGTCTCTGGTCCCAAGGGTCGCGAGTTCAATCCCGGCCGGGGTCGATCGATATTTTAGGATGGAAAAATCCAAGGAGCAAGTCCTCCGGGAGGGACTTTAAGCCGTGGGTCCCGAGTCTGAAGATTTTTAGGCTCGTAAAAAATCCTTAAGCCTGAATGAAAAGACCTCTAAGCAAAATTTACCGAATTTTCCCGTCCTAGTACTACCTTGGTTTCCTAGATGTCAGTATGAGGCGGAACGCTGACCACATACCACTGAAAAGACATCTATACGAAAACAAGTGTAACTAAATTAGTATGGTTCAAATTTTTCCCTGTAGGGGGAGAGTGCCTAAATTTCTGTAAAGGGAAAACGTAGGCTTACAATACAATACAATTTATATTCTTATGGTAAGAGTTTCTGACTACAATTCATGAGGTCTCGGGTACGAATCCCGCTCAGACCACAGAATTTTTCCTTAAATTAAGTAATTCCTGTTGTCACACTCGACCTGAAATTTACGTTGAGTTTAGTTCAAGGACTCGCTCATACTTCTTTACCATTTATCACCCTTGATATCATGGGGTAACTCCGCCTTCCAGGTGTCCCAAGCTCAGAAGTGGATTACAATGCCTCCAATGTCTATTTCAAATCTAGAAAAATGGAAAATGTTTATTAAGAACATAAAAATATCCGATTTTAACTAAAATCAGAAGAGAATACCAGATATTTCGAAAAAAACGACCTGTAGGCATTGGGCAAAGAAATATTGATTTCCAGCCCCAGTTTCTTAGTATTATCAACTGTAAATGTTTTTACTATGTATGTTACCACTTTTAAAAGTCATATTAAGTTTCCGTTGAAGTTGCTATCGTGGTCGCAAAAAAGTGATTGCATAGTTAAACATTTCTATTAAAAGTCCAAAATACAGAGAACTCCACCTGGAAATGCCCTCCCCTCAAGATATCTGGGTTTGCCAAACATTTGACACATTTAAGTCACGCTTATACAATTACTTGTTGTTAAATAATTATTTTTTTTCTTTAGAATTAAATTTATTACATGTCATCAGTTTTATTTTCATTTTTTCTATCTTGTACATTTCACAACGTACAAAATACTGTACTAACCTCAGCAGTGTAACCAGGACACTTGTGCAAAAAATAAAAAAAAAAACAGTTAAATGGCTCCGAAAAGAAAAACAATAGAACCTAAAATTATCAGTAGGTTACAGTTGTGTAGAATACACAGTACTCTTTCAATTAAAGAAAGATAAGTAAATAAATTAATCAAATTTTCACTGTACATAACTTTTTATAGGCCTACTTAATGTAGTCTTATGTAAAATTATTAAATTGTACTTAATTCATCACTAGGCCCTATATAAAGTTTAGGTTGAGAACTTTGTTATAGGTTTACTATTTAGACTATATTGTTCCATCTTCACGTTGATAAGATAGGCCTACTATATTTTTCGGTAATTATTTTCTATAGAGCGTTTAGGCATGTTTACATTAAGTATGTCTTTGTTCTTGACTTCATAGTGAATGAGATATTATCTTGTCCCTGTGTAGTCTCTGTATAGAGTAGTCTACAAATACAAATGGTGCCTTATGAGTGGCTGAAAATGAAATGTATTCCGAAAGGCCTACAACGAGATTTTAAACCGAACTTTTACGCACTTAAGAACGATTGAGATGAGTTGCAGTTAACTTTATTTACGGTATATGATCGTAAATTTAAGAATGACTACATGTGGGATAATAAGTAAGCGCCGATGCCGATATGTGGACTGAAGATGACGTTGCTTGGTGAAAACTGAAAGGCTTGAAGAATGTTTACACAGCGGTGGTTTTATTGTTAGTGGGCTGAGAGCAGAACGTGCTGGAATAACAAATAACTACTGTGCCATGTGCTCTTTTCTGTTTGTTTCCCATCGTCATCATGGCTTCTGACGCTGTTCACCTCCATTCAGCACAAAGAACCTACATTTCCTTATGATCGACAATGTTATTTAGTTTATCAATTCTAGCGAATTCTGAAGACGGTTCTAACGAGAACATTTTAGAAAGAATTCTGGAAAACGATAATCGATGTTACTTAGTAGACACCTAAAGTGACCATTGTAATATCTGGGTGGTCGATTCCTTCTATAATTATAAGGATTATTTTTAAAGTATAAATAATAATCAAAATAAGTAAGAGTTGTGTCAGGAGGTGAAGATCGTCTTGAAGTTCTAGTAGATATCTGTAAATTTATAGATTAGGAATCAACCCCAGGAATTCTTCGGAAATGTGGTTAGTAGATAGGATTAAACCTAACTATAAGAAGACACAGCGGAGCAGTAGTGAGAAACAAACAGACTTTAATACAGAAAAACGTGAGACAGGGTATCGGTAACACCGATGAAAAAAACTGTCTAACTTACAATCATAAGTTTCATACATATATACCAGTTGAGTAATGACGTAGTTACAATGTATACGTGAGAATCAATTTGGTTGTATTGTACATGTAACCAGATTCTCCCTTTCTGAAAAGCATATTGAATGCGCTTAACCTATGACCTTTTAAAAGCTAAGTCATCATTAGGTAAGACTACCTATTGTGTAACAATCCCTTATACTGCATGACTTTTCCAAATAACTACAAAGGTAATACCTATTTAAATATTCATGACAGAATTCTTTAAAATCATTCTTCAGCATATTTTAACAAAAAGATCAATTAGGTCAATAATTGTGTTAATTTAGGACAGTCATACATTATAATGAATGTTCATATTATAAAATATATATATATTATGATATACTTCAATATATATTATGATATACTTCAATATATATTACACTCTTCCCCCTATAGAAAGTTTTGAATTACATAATTCGAAACTTTACTAACGAAATGTTTTATTTTTATTTCTAGTTCTATGCGCAATACTATCTTTATCTTCTTCATCTTTTGGGGATACATTCTGTGGACAACTGGGGTCTCTAATTCTTTCTCCGATAAGCGGTGATGACTTGAGGGACACGACAGGTGAACTCTCATCATTACCTGTAGTTTTAGTGTATACTACACGATCATGCCCAGAGTAATTATGTATGTTAACACACAGCCTCTCGGTCGTCTCCTTCCAGCATTTTCTTGGAGTCCATTTATCCCATAACCAAAATATTAAAGTTCTGTAGCTCTTACAACAGCAAATGCAACAACAACAAGTCAAGGTTACGAATATGATCGTACCCATTACAGAACTCCATGTGGTTATATGTATATACCACTTCGAATAATCATTTTCTTCTTGCTGTTTTATTAACTTACCTAAATCATCGGCCTTCATACTGGCCATTCTCAAATCATCTACCGATGACATTAGGTTAGACATAGGCATGTCCAATTGTAATTTCTCGTAGTCGTTAGTTTTATCCATATCAAAGCAACAGTCGAAGTCAAGAGGTGCTGTCGGTATAAAATCTATGGTTAAGTTACTTACCAAATTACTCATGGCATGTAAGGTTACGTGGGCATTAAAAGCCTTGCAATTCTGTCCTAGCGATAATTTACCTTCCTTTTCAATATTGAGTTGTGTTGATTTGTCGCCACATAACACAGTCATACGATCTGGTTTTGGGGTGACAAATAACCATTCATTAGATAAATATAAGGGAATCCAGTAGGATTTGTTCAATGTGAAAATTCTAGTCTCGCAACTTTTTGGAACTTTAGTGGTGGATGGATGAAGAAGTGAAGCTTCACAATCAGCTTCAGGGGTGTACAAATAAATCGGTATATTTTCTTTACATACATAATGCAAAAGATTAGGACGAAAACATCCTGTTAGTTCATTAGTTGTCATTTTTCCGTAATGTTGTCTCAACGGGTCACTGAAAATATATTCTTTGTTTGCGCTTAGAAAAATGTAAATATTACCTTCCTTCTTGACAGGAAAAGGAAGTGTTTTATACAAGTGATACGGAGTAGGAGAGAGAAGGGGTATTTGTAATACATATACTAGATATTGTTTATAAGAATAGGTGTGAGGTGTAATTAAATTTTGAAGTTCTGAAAAAGAAAAATTAGGGTAGTCCAGACCAGTTGGTAGCGTTTGGGCTTTCATAACATTCTTAATTCTTTCCACCGTAATTAATTGAGGTTGAAGAGTTCCTTGCTCTGCGTGTACAAATGCGTCTATAAGAAGCTCAAAAGAATGCTGGCATTCTTCCACACCTCTAAGAGAAATCCTTATTTGTTCATTGGCTAAACTAATACCTTCTATTTCCTTCTGCAGTGCGTTAATCCTATTAGTGGTATAATTATTTAATTTTATTAAACCATTTTTTAAAATATTTTCATTCCGGTTCACCCTTGCTATAGTTAAGTTAACTGAATTAATGGTTGATTTAATCACTGTAATTTCATCCTTTAGAATATGCAAAAATTCTGCCTGTTCCTTCTCTAACTGTGAAATGTGCTTATTATATTCCTCTGCATCAGATTGAGTCAGAGTACCGAATAATATCTTAGCAATATCTCCCATAAAATTTAAAACGCCTCTCTTGCTTCTAGTATTCTGTTCATTAGGTGTTTTTTAAATATTCTGTGACTAATTCTTTTAAATTTTCAACATACCTGACTTTTGGTTTACAAAGTGATTTAAACTCCCACAATCTGTCAAATGATACCTTTTCTTTTCTCCCTTTATCTTATCACAATAATCAGTTATCAACCTTAAATGATTTTTTGTCTGTTTCCAAAGATCTCTAGTTGGTTCCAAGTTTATATAACTTACCACTTTCCATTGTATAGGGTAAAATTTGTATAATTCCTATCTCGTCAAAGTATACACCGGTCTTCGAATCCAGAGCTTTTACTTCTTGAGCGTCTGTAAGCTTCCCCAACCAAAATGGTATTAACATTTGTAGCATTACCCATGTGTTATGAAGTTTCATTTTCTTTTCCCTGCAAAGGAAAATATGGCTTTAATCTATTTGAATGTACCGTCTCATATTTGCGTTTACCTAACTTTTGTATTATCACGTTGTGACCTTCAGTAGTCTTAACCTCATATGGACCTTTCCATATTGGATCTAATTTATTCCTATTTTCTACTCTGAGAAGTACTAGATCATCCTTCTTGAATTCAACATAATTGCTTTTCACACGCGATCGTTGTAGTTCCTTAAACTTAATAAGCCTTTCTCCTAGCTATCTCATGACAACTTTGCAATTTATTTATTCCGTACATTTAGAATTAAGTCGTCCCCCCCCCCCCGTATTAATATAAAGGTTGTGATTTAGTTTGTAAAATTCCTGGGATATGACAGTTGGCTTCCATACACTAATTCATAAGGAGAGTATTTAGTAATACTATGGGGGGTAAGTGTTGGAACGTAAAACTGGCGAAAGGTAACCAGTTGTCCCAATCGGCTCCTCTAGGATTGCAAAAACAACGGAAGTAGGTTACTAAGGTCTTATGAGTTCTTTCTAGAGCCTCATTACTTTCAGGGTGATAAGCAGTAGTGCTTAGTTTTCGAATCTTAAATTGTTTACATATTCTGTTAACTAAATCTGACATAAAATGTGTTCCTTGAATCCGTTAATATGATATCAGGAATCCCATAAATTAAAATAACATTGTTTACGAAAGCTTCTGTCACCTTCTTCAGCTGTTTGTGTTCTTTAAGGGTATGACTATTTAATATTTACGTAAGTTATCTTGACAAGGTTTATATATATTATTTATGACCTCTCTCGGTTAGCGGAAGTGGTCCCACTACATCTAAATAAATTTTTATCCAAGGTTCCTTTTGTGTGTCCGTGACCTCTAAAGGTTGTTTTACTTTCTGCTTCTCGTCTTTATTAAATTGACAAATCTTACAAGTTTTAATGTAATTGGTTACGTCTTTCTCTACTCCCGGCCAAGTTATGTATAATTTAATTCGATCGGTAGTTTTATTGATTCCAAGATGTCCTCCAATTGGACAGCTGTGAAATTCCTTGATTATTTCCTTCTTACGATCCTCAGTTAAGTGCGTATTATCCAAGGTGCAACATTCTACAGGGTGTCTACTCAAACTATCTGCGTTTACGTGTCTTTTACCTGCCCTATAATGAATTTCGAATTCAAATTCTGAAAGTTGAAGTTTCCAACGTATTAATCTCGAACTAGGGTCTTTCACTTTAAATAGCCAGACCAATCCTTTGTGATCTGTCACTACTTGAAATTTACGTCCTAGTAAATAAGGTCTAAAATGTCTGCATGCCCATACTATTGCTAATAGTTCCTTTTCTACAGTGCTGTAATGCGATTCGGCTTGATTTAAAGTCCTGCTAGCGTAAGCAATGGGTTTATCATCTCCTAACGTTCCTTGACTAAGAATTGCGCCTAAAGCGTATCCACTCGCGTCTGTCGTTACTATAAAGGTTTGTGTGAAATCTGGATACTGTAACAACGGAGCTGTCGTTAATTTATCTTTCAATTTATTGAAGCTATTCTGTTCCGTATCTTCCCACTTCCATTTTTTATCTTTCTTTAACAATTCAGTCAGAGGTTTTGCAATCGCACTAAATTCTTCTATAAATTTTCTGTAATATCCTGCCAAACCTAAGAATGATTTTATGTCTTTAGGTGTCTTTGGAGTTGGAAATTCGGTAACTGCCTGTATCTTATTCGGATCGGGTTTGACACCTTGAGCGGTAACCACGTGTCCTAGATATTTTAATTCTTCTCTCAAAAATTCACATTTATCAGGTTCGATTTTTAAATTGTGTTTCCGTAACTGATTAAAACACTTCCCGTAATTTTTTATTATGTTCTTCTAAGGTTTCGCCCATTACTAATATATCGTCCATGTACACAAAGCATCTATTGCCTATTGAGTCTTGGAGTACCGAGTTCATCATCCTTTGGAATGTAGCTGGTCCCGACCTAACTCCAAAAGGCATTTTCTTGTACTCGAAATGTCCGTTAGGGGTGCTAAAAGCGGTTTTACATTGGTCTTCCTCAGCGATCGGCACCTGAAGGTATCCACTTGCGCAATCTACTGCTGAAAAATATCTAGCCTTTCCTATTTTGTCTAATATATCTTGTATATTAGGAAGAGGATAGCTGTCTCCTACGGTTACTTCGTTTAACTTTCTAAAATCTATACAAATTCGCCACTTTTTCTTTCCAGAAGCATCTTCCTTTTTAGGTATTACTATTAGTGGAAAATTCCATTCGCTCTTACTATGTGCGATAATACCGTCTTCTAACATTTGTGTAACTTGTTTGTCAATCTCCTCTTGATGAGCCTCTGCTAACCTATAATTCTTCAAAGTTATAGCTCTTCCTTTAGGAATTGAAGGTGTGGGTATGGAATGTGTAGCAGCTGTTGTGCTTGTTAGTCTATCTCCCGGAAGCTTAAATATGTCCGCGTATTCTGTGCAAATGTTTCGTATACTATGGGCTCCTTCTTTCACGTGTTCAAGTCTCAGATTTTTATTTAATAAATCTAATCTTTGAGGTACGAAATTTTCAACTGATACTTCCTGTTCCTTACTTATTTGAGTGGGCGGTTTAACTAGTTCTGGTATTTTCTTTATTATCTGTGCGTCAGCTGTTAAATTAATTACTAGGCATGTGAATGTCTTATCACATTTTGTTATCCCGTTAGCGCAAATTAGCCCTGGCTGTAAAATTTGCCGTTCTATGAATCTGTTCCCTCTTTCGTTCGTAGGAAATTCCATTAAATTTTCACTATACGGAGGAATAATCATCTTTTTATTTAACATATAACCTTGTTCCATGAGCCAGTCTTGGCCTAAAATTATATCTAAATCTCTGGGTAATTTATCTACTATATGACAATTAACAACTGTATGATTTTCACAATTATTCAATACTAATTGAGTTATCCCATTTACTTTTATAGAGTTCCCACTAATACCTTGTATTTTCATATTACAGTTATCCTTTATAACGTTTCTCTTTAGTGATGTTTCTTTAACTAATGATATTTGTGCACCAGTATCTATCAATACTAAACCTAGGCCATTTTTTAATTGTTCACTTAGGATATACATCTCCCAGGGTCTCGGTTCATAACCAGAGGCGTCCCACTGATTAATAGCATTAAGAGTCCCTACTTCGATCTCACAACACGCTGTCTCCATTGAGGTAGGTTTGGTGTCCTTGGATTTTTCCTTAAATCCACTATCCCAAGTTCTATCCCTTGTGGACGACTCGTAGCGTTTCCCTCTATTATTCCACTGTTTCGAGCCTACAATCTCTTGGCGTTTCTCTCTATTATTCCACTGTTTCGAGCCTACAATCTCCTGGCGTTTCTCTCTATTATTCCACTGTTTCGAGCCTACAGTCTCTTGGCGTTTCTCTCTATTATTCCACTGTTTCGAGCCTACAGTCTCTTGGCGTTCCCCAACCACGCTAGGCCCACAGTCACAGAACCCATTTATCGGCGTTCTAGTCAACTTATGCAGTTCGCCTTGCGACACTGCCCAACAAACACTGTCATCTGGGGATTCGTTTGCGTCACTAACTATTTTAGCGGCTTTATCTATCCTATCCTTAAACTTCTGATCAACTAGTTCAGGTAATTCCCCTTCCATATTTACCCTAGTATGATCCCTCAGGCACTCCATGAGTCCTGGCGCGCAGTCAGACGGGAGGATTACCTGCGACTGCTCAGGTAACCCGAATTCTCGTTTCCCTGGCGGCCTCCCAGAGCTGCTCTGTCCCGTCCTCCATGCCTACGGGGTTGCGGTCTCTTACCACATTCTCTACTAATGTGCCCTATCTCATTACAATTATAACACCTTATTTCTTTTGTGGCCAGGTTAACCTCTCTCTTTATCTCTGATCCGTACGGTCTTCTAAATTCCCTTTTTACTGCCCCTGTGATTGGATGTCCTTGTCCATTTTGATTACCCCTAAATCTCGTGGACTTTACCTCGCTTTCTTCCTGTAATGCGGTTTCGATTAGTTGCGCTAATGATTCTTCTTCACCCTTAGCCTTTACTATATACTTAATCTTATCGTCCTTTAACCCTGCTACGAAAGTACCTTTTAAAAATTCTCCTATCAGCTGTAGGCCTCCTTCTACATATCTCGAATTATCGCGTCTTTCTAACCTCTCCAATCTATTTCTGACTTCTCTTCTTAAATCCATGGCTATTCCATCTAATCTTGAACCCCACTGTGCAACTGTTTCATTTGTACTTTGTTTTGAATTAAAGAGTATTCCTGCATAATATTCTAGCGTTCTCCTTACAGAAAAGTTCTCCTCCAATATTGCTTTAACTTGAATCCAAGTTTCTCTCTCTGTCCTAGCTAAAAGTCTATCTTTAGCGTCTCCTGAAATTTTGGATTCTATAAATCTTAACAATAAGGGTTGTTTGGTTGGATGGACTACCTGAACCGCAGCTTCTACTCCTTCTATAAATTCTCTTAAATGTTTGGGGTTTCCATCGAATGTTCGGGGTATCAACTTAACTGCTTGAACTACAGGGATATAGCTTTCCTCGCTAATATCAATATCGCCCTCGCTAGCCATAATGGAATTGGACTCACCTAAAGAAAGATGTAGGGTGGTCTGATGATGCACAGTTCAGAGTCGTAGTGATGGCCTTTCAGCTCCCCTCAGGGTGCGACTCTCTCTCGCGGTGCAGGCTGCCAACGGCTGAACACCAAGGACGTCCCTCGAGCGCGTCGGTGGCTGCTGGTGTTGGCCTCAGGACCACTGTCTGCTTTCCTCTGGTGCGTTTACGGGTACCACGGCGCCTGTGGATTACTCTGGAGCGTTGATCCCTCGAGATAGGCTCTGAATTATCTGGGACTAATTGAAGAGTCTCTCCAGCTCGTTCGCACCTTCGGATGTCTCACTGCTCGCTGGTTTTCCAATCCCGATGCGCTGCCACCATGTAATATCTGGGTGGTCGATTCCTTCTATAATTATAAGGATTATTTTTAAAGTATAAATAATAATCAAAATAAGTAAGAGTTGTGTCAGGAGGTGAAGATCGTCTTGAAGTTCTAGTAGATATCTGTAAATTTATAGATTAGGAATCAACCCCAGGAATTCTTCGGAAATGTGGTTAGTAGATAGGATTAAACCTAACTATAAGAAGACACAGCGGAGCAGTAGTGAGAAACAAACAGACTTTAATACAGAAAAACGTGAGACAGGGTATCGGTAACACCGATGAAAAAAACTGTCTAACTTACAATCATAAGTTTCATACATATATACCAGTTGAGTAATGACGTAGTTACAATGTATACGTGAGAATCAATTTGGTTGTATTGTACATGTAACCAGATTCTCCCTTTCTGAAAAGCATATTGAATGCGCTTAACCTATGACC
>JASPKZ010000044.1:1897500-1932500 GCA_030220185.1 Diploptera punctata | reverse complement strand
ACAAGGAATTTACATACACCACTTTCATTCCTGATTCGTGCCATATGTCCTGTCCATCGCAATCTACGAGACTTAACTTTGGTTATATTATCTCTGAAATCTATTTATAAACAGCTTTTTACCGAGGTTATAAAACAATATTATGCGTTCCACCTTAAATATAATTAATACCGAGGCATACAATTCTATAATAACGATAAGCCTAAGCTGAAATAACGATGAGTTATATTAATATATAGAAAACCAAAATTGTAAATATGCCTACACAAACATATGTAGGCCTATAATCTCGGGCATCGTGACAAATTACTTGATCTTTTTGTGAATCTTTGAATTTAACACGGATGTACTAATCCGTGTTTATCGCTGCTTTACAATATTTGAATACGTCATCTTCGAAAACAGAGTATTGATTTACATTTTTCGATATGGAATATGGCTGTATCGAATTAATTCTAAAGCCACAATTCTTGAAACTCCTTTGTGTTTACGGGTATCTGTTACGTTGCGTGGAAAGATATCTATCTTAAATGATTTGCAGAACTAATAACAATATTAACCTGATAGTTGCTGGAGGACGATCTGCAACTTATATATCACCATAGAGAATACTTTCATTTCATTAATCTTTATAGGCCTAATACTTGGATAGCGTAATAGAACTTTCAGGTCGCGATGTTCGGGCAGTCTGCCCTCCCACAGAAGTTGGGTATATGTTGTTATGGAGTACTCAAGGATGGATTACCTCATTCATCTTTTTCAAGGCGATATATTTGAGGGTCCTAAACATGATGCGGTTCTAAAATGTGTGGTTTTACGCGATGGGTAGGACATGTGGAATCGAATTAGGAATGAAAGACGTGTATGCAAGCTTCTTGTAGGAAAACCAGAGGGAAAACGCCCAGTCGGTAGACCAAGAATGAGGTGGAAGAATAACATTAACTATGATTTGAGGGAAGTAGATTATACAGGGAATGATTGGAAAACATTAGCTCAGGATAGTGAGAGCTTATGTCCGCGCAGCCATAAACCTACGGGTTCGATAGTGCCAGTGAGTTCGTTTAGTTAGTTAGTTAAAACTAACTCAGTGAAAATAATAAATAAATAAATAACTCATAAGGACTGTCGAACCTGTAGGTTAAAGGCTTCGCAGATACAGCCTAAGCTATCCGTACATCCCTATATTGACCTAATATATTACAATTATTTCCGGTATAATTCACCTACATGAATTAAGTGATCGCATTTGACTTGATTTGTTATAAAGATGATGGAGTTCACTATCATGTATTCACCTGTCTCTTCGTCTCTTTTTGGCAAAAAAAAGTTAATTTCATTTTTAAATATTCGTAAATACATAAGGAGATACATATTTTGAACCGGATTTTTTTCCCCAAATACGATTTTGTTATCACGATAAATATCGAGATCGACCGAAATATTAAAATAATAATAAAAAATAATGAGGTAGAATTCACAATCATCTCCTAAAGGTAATGCAACACAGTACTATTTTATTTTTTGATAATCCTATGATTTCTGTTACATGTTCCAAAAGTCTTTCTCAATCTTCCACTTTTTTCTTTTTTGTGAAAATATTATCCTAATTAAACGATTTCTTAGTTAATGCATTTATTATTTTTTTCAACGAAATAGAATCAACAATTTTAAAAGTCATTTCTGAACCATCGTTGAGGAAACTTTATAAAATATTAAACTTATTAAATTTGTACCTGAGATATCAGCCGTCCTCAATTATATGAAACTTAATTTTTAAAAGTTAAGTTTAGGTCTTTCGGAACATATTCCATCTTCAGCTGCTGGTAAGGTTTTTTATAGAGAGGACTGAGGTCACTGTACATTCCAATTCACAATGTTTTCGTTATTGGATTCTTTTAAAATGTCGATTTCTTCCAGGAATTGTATTTTATAGTTGTTTTTATCCTTGTGTACTATCAATAATATATTGTTTATTGTTTTGAAGTCGTGATCTGCTTCTATTAGCGAATTCCAAAGAAATGAAGCTATTGAGGTTGTAATCTTCGTCGATCCTATCTAGATACCGAAAATGATCATGACCAATATATATATATATATATATATATATATATATATATATATATATGTGTGTGTGTGTGTGTGTGTGTGTGTGTGTGTGTGTGTGTATGTGTGTCCGTTAATGCTTTTGCGGCCTCAATTTTTGTTTTATCAAAACCAAATGCTGTAAGGTCGAGTTCGTTAACCAGCAAAAATTGACCATAAGATGTAGGATTTCACCCGAAACGAAAATCGCTCTAACAGTCGCAAGTTCCGTGTTTCGCAACAAAATTCAGCATATATTATTAAAATAAAACAAAAAGTTATTCTCCAAAAAAAATCAGAGAAATTCGACCATTAGAAATGGGGATTTACCTAAATCAGAAATTTAAAAAAAATCACTCTAGCAGGGACCAATACATATAACAGGAGGAGTTAGACAAGGTTGTCCACTATCAACCACTCTTTTTAACATTTATTTCGACAACATGATAAGATCATGGAAGCAAATGACGACTGGGGGAATTAACTTAGGAAATATAGTAATAAAAACAGTAGCCTTTACAGATGACCAGATTTTAATAGCAAAAACAGAGGACAAACTACAAATAATGCTATATAAACTAAATGAAATATAAAAAATATACAACAATGAAATATCCTCACAAAAATAAAGAACAATGGCCTTCAAGGGCGCTCATTCAGTTCGGACAAAGATAATATTAGAAAATAAACCAATAGAACAAGTAGTAAGATGTAACTTCCTAGGTTGCGAAATATCATACACAGCGGAAACAGATATAAATAACAAACTAAATAAGTTTAATTATATAACAGGAACACTAAAAAGAACTTTGGAAAATAAAGCCAGGAAAGACTCTATAATGAAATTATACAAGACAATGGCAGTGCCTATTATTACTTATGAATCCGAAACATGGACAGTGACAACACAACAATCTGCCAGAATACAAGCTGCTGAAATGAGATTCCTCAGACCAATAGCAGGATATCAAAGAACAGACAAAAACATAACACAGAAATAAGACAACAACTAAAAGTAGAGGAATTAAACACAACAATAGAGAAATACAGAACAAACTGGAAAGAACATGTGGCAAGGATGACTGAGAATAAAATACCAAAAGCAGCATACAACTATTCACCACGAGGAAGAAGAAGTTTGGGAAGACCAAGGAATAGATTGAAAGAGCGGTAATTTTGGGGCCGGAACAGGCTAGTAAATAAGCCTAAACCGTGAAGAAGAAGAAGAAGAAGAAGCTCTTGCAGCCGCCATGTTTGCTTCGTCGTTATGTATCGGAACATAATAGGCTACAATTTAATTAAGCCTTAAATTTGCAATGTACCCTATAAGATAAATTACCTTAATTTATTTAATACTAGCAAATATCTAGCGTGCGCTGCTACGCCTAAATAAATAAAATGTGTTTTTATGTTGAGTTGAATAATTAAGAAGAAAATTAATTATAAATTTATTTCGTAATTATTTTTAAATTCTCCGTGATAATTACCTGACGTTGCCCGGGAATCTACTTATTCCGATCTTCTTGGCATCAATGAGCTGAAAGACAAAATTGGTTATTGCAAGTTATCCGTAAAAGATAGACATATGTGTCGCAGACTTTTTTTTGTAGATTTTTTATATATTCAATTCTGTGCACATTAACTTGGTGTATTTGTTATGGTTTAAGCAGCGTAAGCCATTTAAGAGTCCAAAAATCTACTTTTTTAATTCTCCAAAGCTTCGGCTATTACTCTAGTACGTGGGGTAATATGTTATATATGCCTATGTAATTGTCCCAAATAAATTCTCTACATGATAAAAAAAAATATATTTAAATCGGTTAAGTATTTTTTGAGTCCATAAAGTACAGGCATACAGACAGACAAACAGACTAACAGAGCTTAACTAACTAACTCACTGGCACTATTGAACCCATAGGTTCATGACCGCGCGGACATAAGCTCTCCATATATCCCTATTCTGAGCCAATGTTTTCCAATCATCCCCTGTATAATTTACTTCCCTCTGGTTTTCCTACAAGAAGCTTCCATGCACGTCTTTCATTCCCTATTCGTGCCACATGTCCTACCCATCGGAGTCTACGAGACTTAACTGTTCTCATTATATCTGGCTTCCTATAAAGACCATGTAATTCACTGTTATGCAGTCTTCTCCATTCACCTGTCTGTTCATCTCTCTTTGGTCCAAAAATATTCCTAAGAACTTTATAGGCCTACTCAAATACTTGTAATGTCTTTTCCTCCCTTAAAGTAAGAGTCCATGTTTCGCATCCATATAATATAACTGGTAGAATAATAGTTTTACATTTTTTCAGTTTAAACTAACAGAGCTTACACTCATTTTTGTTATAAAGATTTTTATTAAAGTAATAGTAGAAATTATTTTAATTTGTGTCAAACTATAGCAACAATTATGATAGATTTCTTTTCTGTACAATTCGACACGTCTAATTAAGTTAATATGGGTGACCGATTATCTCCAATTTAACAAAATAAATATATATTGACTATTCTGTAAACCAACGAAATCGGACCATAACTTCGATATAGTGAGGAATTCGCTAAGTTGATAGACTACAGTTCTGCGTGACGGATTTTTATATGTTTTGCATAAATTGATTCCCTTTCATTTAATTTGAAATCTTTAAAGTTTTCTTATATAAAATGTATCACAATTATAGTATTAAAATCAGTAAAAATCCTTCATTTTCATTTATACTATTGTCTTCTCTTTTATATAAAATATTAATACTATATAATTTATTTTTTATGCTATCTTTGTATTTTTCTCATGTTTCTTAGTGGTTTTTGTTAATTTTATAGATTAATTTCCTGTATATATTAATATTAACCAATTACTTATATTTTCATTGAGTTCCCTCTCCTGTTTGGTTATAGTTTTGTTATATCGCCCTTTCCTTTTTGTTTTCTTTAATTTTTTATTCAGAGTGGGCGGGCTGACTGCCCCGAGCACCATGACCTGAAAAATGTATTGCCATATTCCAATTTTATGGAGACAAGTGGAATGAAAATCAACGCTACGGTGTTATGTAAGTTGTAGGTCGTCTTCCAGGTCCGACGCACCAGGTTCTATTACCATGACCCATACCGCGAATTCTGGTTAGGCCCGTGCCCGCGAGTGGGGAGAGAATACTACCCACCATTTCACCCGTTCTGCCCATTTTTTTATTATTTAGCCTCGGAGACATGAGGTAGCACCATGGTGGGTCTCCCGCAACCACATTTTCAAAATCTGTGGATTACCAAACAAATTATTTGTCCTAACATGAGATGAGGTAAATGATTGAGAAATTAAATAAAATGAAGGCAGAGAAAGAGAAATGAGGAGTGTTGGTGGGGTGAATGTCGGGAAACGTGAGAACCCCGAGTAAGTCCCATAAAATCCTGGTTTGTCCCATCAACAATCCACTCTGAAATTATCAGAATTCGAACTTGAAATTCCAGTCGGGCAGCCGCTCGCGGTAGCCATGCGATTTCCAAGATGGCTTTTGTTTGATTACTATTTCATCCATTCCATAGTAATTCTGCCTGAGGGCAGATCTTTCACTGCAATCATAGAATTTCTATGCTATGCTTTGCACCTTTACTACGGAATTATAGGCGTGGTAGCTTCCCTTTGCTTTCCACACCGGTGAAGGATAATGATGATGGCCGGATGATTTTCGGGGACGTTGGGCCCTAATCTTCCTGACATTTGTTTTACAGGTGAGAAAAGAAACCGAAAAAAATCACTCAGGAACCTGTGCTGACCGGGAATCGAACCCGGGCCCGTTGGCACGTTGCCTCGAGATGACAGCCGTGGATTATTACTATTTAATTAATAATGTTTTTATCGTATCAGTTTTTTTAGTTTCACGCATTTTATTATATAATATACATAATTAATGTTATTCTCCCACCTCATTTTTGGTTATACCAGCTAGGAGTTTTCTCTCTGATTTTCATACAAGAAACTTCCATGCCCTATTTCCCATTCGAGCCACATGTCCTGCCCATCGCAGTCTATGAGACTTAAGTGTTCTTATTACATCTGATTTCCTATAAAGGTCATGTAGCTTACTGTTACGTAGACTTCTCCAGTCATGCAATATACCTACTTAATATAATTTTATGAGATAGAATAAACTGTACTTAGGCCTACTTACTTTCTTACTTACTGGCACTATCGAACCCGTAGGTTCATGGCCGCGCGTACATAAACTCTACATACATCTCTATCCTGAACTAATGTTTTCTAATCATTTTCTGTATAATCTAATTCCCTCAAATCATAGTTAATATAAACTGTAAGTAAAAATAATTTAATGAGAATAGAATTTATTTACCTGAAAACAATTTACAAAACTTTAGATTTGGAGCGTGCTGTTATATATTTAAAAATACGAAGTAGGCCTAACTGTTTGAATAGCTGCGACCCGTGAGGTTGAAATTTCAATTATCTAATTTTTGACTCATTTGTGATGTTATGCTTCTTCATGTTTACTCAGCTAATGCAATTCTTTTCAACGAGAAAATAAACGAAGTGTTTAATATAATTATACGGTATAGCCACATGCAAACAATAAATAAACAAAGACTACGAAAGAAAGTTTTGGAATGGTTGAAGCCCGAGAGTTTGACTACTGTATATGCTTCTTGGACTCAGAGTATAAAAAACGAGAGAAATAAGAATAGATTAAAGATTTTGGAGTAGTTAGGAAGACTGGAGAAGAAATTTAAATTCAATGTTTAACACACAGAACATTGGACACCGGAAGATGTGTTTGTATGGTTAAACTGGTTTTAAATAGATAATATAATTATGAAATAGCTTAGCTTAACCCAAAATGTATTCACAACTGTGTAGATTTGGAAAAAAAAAGTAAAAAGAGGAAATTTGCTTTCTTAATGCATTGTGTTGGTTTTGACTGGCACCAGCGACATATTAATACAATCATACGCTATTAATATGCATTTATACGTCAATAGTGACGCTCAGATGTGGAACACAAATAAACATACTCAGAATATTGCTCTCTGTTTTGTAAGAAATTAATGGCAGATTGAAAATTACATTATCGCATGCATATATCTGCCAACTGGCAAGAGAGCGTCCATCTTTTATATAGCGTGTTTCATAATCTCTGTTACACGCTTCTGGGGCTGTTGAGAGAACTTTATACAGCTAGTAGGCCTACATATTAAGTCTGTATGCAAAAAAATAGTTTATATCAATAGTATTTATTGATAAATTTACATAAAAAAATGAAGTTGATAATATCTGCAATAACGGAGGTACCCAACATGCTAACCTCACACCATCCCTATACTAACTAGATAAACGTGCATCTATTTGATTAACAAATGTGGATGTGAGGCTAGCAGCCTTCTAGGTCTAACGCGTCATGGAGTTAGTTAGATTGCCATAAAACTGATACTTTGTTACTGGTTTAGCGCGCTCCTTGATCAATGCTGTAGGACCTATGTTTTTAAGTGTTAGTCGGTTAGAACCTGTAACTCTCTGTAGGCCTATATATAGGCCTAGGCTATATAGTCCATACCTGTACATCCTCACGTGGATACAAGAGTATTCCCTAGCGGGGGTATCTTAATCTAGCTAATTTAGTTACCCTTATCTCCCAACATATGTCAGCGAGTAATATATGGTTACCACTTCGCCTGAAAGAGATATCCAGTAGGCAACTGAGGCATTACCTGGATGGCAAAAGCCTATTAAATGTTGTTCGAAGGCACTAATTTAGGCTTGAATTTCTTTTACAAGTCCGAAAATCTTCAGACTCGGGATTCACGGCTTAAAGTCGCTTCGGGAGGACTTGTCCCTTATATTTTAAACCGGATATATGCATGGAAACGTTTTATTTGTCTAGGAGAATGAGTTGCATATTTTGAATATACTTATACTATCTGGAAAATGAGTTTTTTTGTTATCCAAGTTTCATGAGATATTTTTACTTAATGAATAAAGCTATTGAGTTTACCCTCATGACAAGATAAAAAAATGACAAATCTTTACTTATCCTACTTAACAGATAGATACCGAAAATAACCAAGACAATTATATATATATATATATATATATATATATATATATATATATAATGTTTTAAAATGCATATTTGACGTAATAATGAGTACATCTACACACTGTGCAGAAACATGGGAATTAAAATCAAGAGCAATAAGTAAATTAAATAATGCACAAATGGATTTTTTGAACGTATTTTGCTGGAATTTCTAGAAGAGATAACATTAGAAACAGTGTATTTAAACAAAACATGAATGTTTAAACTTCAATTTGTGCAGTTCTTAAAAAAATTAAAATGTTACGGTCAAGTAAAATAATGATTAAAGAGAGATTCCCAAGAACATTGCTGGACTGGTTGCCACCTTGTACAAAAAGAAGAGGACGACCAAAAATCACGTGGATTGACGGTGTTTTAAGATGCAAGAGTTATAAATAGGCCTAATTAGATAATGGAGATTGGAATGACAGAGAAATTTTAAGGGGGGATGGAAGTTGATTAGGTCCTACTTGGTCGCAGGAAGATGTGAAAAATTTTGAAACATGTTTAAATAACATATATCTACAATACTAATGCTTTACGGGGGAATTTTTGTTTTTTCGTTAACTAAGTTGGCATGTAGCAATCAAGTATGGTCAGATCTGTTGACCAGTAGGAGTGGAAGTTAATCTGATACAAAAATTTAAAAACTGCTCTAGCGGCCGAATTTGTTTTATTGTTCGCAACGAAACTCGGTATATGCCATTGGAATGAGATTGTAACTGCATTTTATAAACAACAGAAAAATCCAATCATTTGAAGTGATGGGCTACCAGAAAGCCGAAAATTAAAAATCGTTGTAGGGCCCCCATATTTGATTTCTCCGAACCAAACAGGATTTATAAGATTCAATTAACAAAATAAAAAACATCAACAACTTCATGAACAAATTAGTTTTAGGTCATTTGGCTTGTGACGCTAAATCTATCGAAGATGATCTTGAACTTTCCTACGATGTTTTGGTCTTCCTTGGTCCTTATGTCCAGTTGAATTATACTGGAAAGCCAATTTTCTTTCCATTCTTCTCAGATGATTTTTCCTTTCTTGTTGGCATCTTTCTAGGATATCTTCATCTAAACTTAGTACTGTAACTTTTTGTCTGATATTAGTGTTCCTTTGGTGATCCAGTCTATTAACTCCTAACAGTGATCGTACGAAGCGCATTTGGCCTACTCTAAGTTTACGAGAATTTCTTTTATTTAAAATCCTAATTTCACATCGGTATTTTAGAGCTGTAAATCATAAAATTGAGCCATAAACTTGTCTTGCTGAGGAATTCGTTTAGATTTTGCGTAACGTATACGTTTTCTTATTATGGTGTAGTCTACCGTTTCAGTTTGGGCTATCGATTTTCATAAACACTCATAAGCTCTGTTTTGAAATTTTGATTTTTAGGTTTTTGTTATTTTGCCAGCGATATTAGAATCTTAATATTCTTAGTAATGTGTTTTGTAGCCAGAAGTACGCTAAGATTGTACTATTAATCACCCTGACTTCTCCACCGCTGCGCTGTGTTCAAGCGCGTAGTTGAATCGGGTGCAGAGGGTTCGGTTCAATCCCCATCGGAACAATTTTCGTATATAAATATTTCCGGGTTTTTGCACAACTGTAAGGCAAATGTCGGGGAAATTTAAGAAAATAATTCCCAAACACTAATTAACCATCGTAATCACTCTATTACCTCGTTGTTTTTTAATTTAATTTACTTTATGAAAATAGTAATAATATTAACAATTTATTTTGTTTTAAATATTGTATAACCGACAAATTAGTTTATTATATTTCATTAGTTTCTCTGTTTTTATGTACATTGGATAGGGACCGTCTACCAAACAATTAAAATTATCTTGTTTGTGCAAATTTTATTATTAGTTTTAGTTTTAATTTGAATTATCATTAACATCATTGTATTATCGATCTTAGTCCTATAGATAATATCTTATTGATCGAAATGTAATTAATATTTAAGTTTACAGTTAATTGTGATTGCAATATTCTAATGTATTATATGTTTGTCATGGTGAAAGGAAGAGAAGGCCACATGACTTTAAATCAATTAGGCTAAATATATAAATAAATAAATATAGTATGGATGTATGAGTGAATAGTGTGTCTTGTCTTAAATGTCTTAAATGTTGGTGTTGTTTCATGGGGTGGCCCTAAGAATTGACCTGGTGGCTCATCCAGTGAGGCTTCCAATGACTTTGTGTTGGAAAAGTGTAGCCTATTTAATATGCGATCCACAGTTTAAAACCCTCTCCTGATAGGTGTGTCACTCACTCTAAGGCCCGATTCACGTAGGATATGTAAAAGTAACTACAAAGGAGAGCTTAAAGTAAGGAAGAGAGAGATAGAGAGATAGATTTTCCTTACTTGTTATTTGTTTCTGTTTGTGTTGTCTCGTTCATAATTCATCAGGGAAGATCCTCAATATCCTTTTGTGATAAAAACATGTATATGAGATCCAGAGCAAAGAACTTGTCTTGAAAGTTTGTGTCCCTGTAAGGCCCGGGTCACGTGGGACATATAAAACACAAGTAGAAAGGGAAACATTAAATAAGGAAAAGAGAGAGATTTCCCTGGTTTATTATTTGTTTCAGTGGAATAATTTAGTTAAGTAATTGATTGGAAATAAAGTTACATAATGAATCACAATGTGATAGTCTGCTTCGCCCTTTTACCATATAATTGTGTCACACTGTCAACGCTCTCGGTGAGGATTGATGTTGTGGTTCCCAAACACGTAATTATTCTTGTCATTGATTGAGAACGTAGCTTTCAAGTGATAAGTTAACTAATTATGGGCTTGTGTTTATGAGAAACTTGTTTGTTTCAATGACAAAGGAAGGAATGCGTGTAGGCGTATAGATTTGCTACTGAATTACAACTAGCTCAAGATCCCACTACAGGCCTTAGGAGGCCCTAGGAGTAGTAGGACGTTAAGTCTCCCACCTTTAAAGACAATCAGCACGAAATGTCAAAATCCTGCGCGACCATCGACTTTACCTCCAGTGCAAGCCTCTAGTACTCATTTCCGTTAGAAGCTAAATATATCCCAGGACTATGGTGACGCCAGAAAGATCAAGCCAGTTTAAAAATATTTACTACACCGGGACTCGAACCAATGATCTTCCGGCTTGTAGCGTATTGTCTTAACCAACTATGCAATGACGTGTCCCCTCAGGATACTTATAGCCTACTTTATTTTACTACTATTTCTTATCCTTAGCTGTGGTTTGCGCAGGATCAATTCCCCAAATGTTCTCATGACATTTCGGCCGCATGGGATTGGTACACATAAAGCATAGTGAAAAATTTAGGAGCAGCTCCAGGTTGGAAAGCCAGCTATAACAACTAGGGGATCCGCTATACTAACCACATGTCACCCTTAAACTGGCTGGAAGATCATCCACATTTGTAAACAGCACAAGTAGATGCGAGGCCAAAATCTGACTGGTAGGGCAAGGCCTTCTAGCTCTATCGCTTCATGGAGAGAGATAGAAGAGAGAGAGAGAGAGAGAGAGAGAGAGAGAGAGAGAGAGAGAGAGAGAGAGAGTCAGAGAGAGATGTGATTTACTGAATGTCCATTCAGAACTTGTCTCGGTTAATTCTTCCAAATAATTTTGTGGTCAAAAATAGAATCAGTTTGATCCACAATTAAAAGTCCCTATCCTTTTCACCTTTTCTTCTTCTATTCTTTATGTCACTCTTCATCACACTATGTATTATTCATTTTTTTTTGCAGTTTCACTTGCCAGAATATGGCTAGTCCTATGTCAGAGACTGTCAAACCATATAGTTCAAAATTGAACTACTGAATACCGTATCTATTTATTTATTAACTTATACACCGGTCTAGTAATCTTTTAGCAGTTAATAATAATTAAATGTATTTTAGTTTATAAAAATACTGTTAGGGAGATCCCGGGTTTAAATGCCGGAGCAGTCGAAACTGATTGAGTTTTATTAATCATTAAGGCAAATTCTGGTTTGACCAATATTTTAAGTTACATTATTTTAAATATTGCTAAATTAGTTTAGTATATCTCATTATTTTTCATACGCAATGCGATGAGTGATTTCCAAATCATCAATAAATTCACTAAGTCACGAATGAATTTATCTAGAGGATTCGGAAATCATGAGTTAGACTTGTTAGCATTGTTTAACGAATACAATTAAATTATTTACACAAAATCGTCATTTAAATGTACTTATTTTTAATATATATATATATATATATATATATATATATAATGAAAACGGCGATGTTTGAAAACAAATAAGAATTGTGTGGTTATGTTTAATTTGTTTGTCCAGTGCAACTTGAACATATAATATTATTTATTGCCATCTGGCGTGGAAAACTTCAAATAGGATCGCAATATTGTAAGAATGCACCTTAGTGAAGAAAAAATGAAACACATCAAACTGTTATTATAACTAACATTATAGGTTATTAATTGATTTTTTAGTAAACAACTCGGTAAAATCATTATTTAAAAACACTATTATTGAACACACAATTATCAAATGTGTATTTCGAAGGATTATGTTCATTATTTGTTATAATACAATGTAAATGACGAAGTAGTAGGCATGATGTTTCTTAATCTATGCACAATATCTGAATGGTGTTCTTCGTTTAATTGTAGATAGGGTTTAAGTGATGATGCAATGAGATGACTAGTAATTTTGGAGAGTCAGTCACTGCAAAATAATGCTCCGACCTGTTCAGAATATTAAAAATGAGGAGCTTTATTTATCACAAAAGCAGGTTAACAGAATTCGGTAAAGAGTGAGGTAAAATACGACTGTCATTGATTGTAAAACAAACTTCATTGAAACGTGATTGGTCGTTTACTCTCATTAAGGGTTGAGTAAAATAGTCCTTGTAAATTTATTAATGTACAGTCTTTGAAAAAAATGATGGCGCAACTCTTGATGATGGAAAGTTAGAGTTTTGAAGAGTGATTCACGTTGTTATATGTTCTGACTCGTTTGAGTATAAAGCGGACGGCGCGGCGTAAGTATCTCTTCATGCAGCATTCGTATCGTTCGCAGTCGGTAAGATGCTCTTTTTCCGACGACGCTGGCCCACGTTCGATTCCGGTCAGGTAGGTTTTTTATTTATTATTATTTAATAATGTCGCTAATATTCATAATGACTATATGTTACCAGGCTTCGTTATATAAATAAATAAATAAATAAATAAATATGGAAATATTCCCGGTCGGGACAGGCTCCTCGGTGAGATTTTTTCGGGATTTTTCCTCACCTGTAAGATAAATGTCAGGAAGCTTAGGGCCCAACGGTCCCCGAAAATCATCCGGACATCATAATCAGCCTTATCATTATCATCATCATTCTTCACCGGTGTGGAAAGAAACGGGAAGCTACCGCACCTACAGTTCTCTAGAAAAGCTGCAAAGCATAGCATGAAAATGCTATGATTGCAGTGAAAGACCTGCCCTCGGGCAGAATTACTATGGAATGGAATATATGGAAATAAATAAATTAAAAGAAACAGCTTTTATATATATATATATATATATATGTATATATACTTTACAAAACACATAGCATAATACAATTATTGGAAAAACTGCACTTAAACTAGCGTGAAATATTTTCAAAGTCCTATAGAACAACAGTGCGTATGCGCCAGAGTTTATAGAGCCAGCGATAACCCACAATTGAACCACATACCGGTTATCATCCTCGATTACTATCCGTCGCTATGAAATTTAAATGACCAATATTTGCAATAAATCCCCAAATCTATGTTAAAAAAATATCACTAATATTAAAATTACCAAACGTTTATTAAAAATGGGTGTACACTTACTTATCACTCACTAACGCTGATCCAACCAGCGGTAACCCAAAAAATCGATAGAAAAATCATAGACTAAATAATATACTCTGTGAAGAAAATAGCAGTTAGCATCACAATATTGTCTAACAGTGTCATAATATTGTGATTTGCAAATTTAAATAAATACTTAAAATTGTCTAATAATGTTATAAAAACTGTTCGAAAAAGTTTAAAATATTAAATAATGTTAGTAAATACAGAAGGAGAGCTATAGTTTACGACAATATAACTGAAAAATCAAGCGCTAGTAGAAGTGCAGTTGAGCCAAATTATTTATTTTCATTATTAATACAAAATGCGTCTTATTAATTTAAATTAAGTTAATATCTAATTTCATTATACAAGTAAGTCCTGAAGTACTGCATCGCTTCATACAGACAATTTCTAGGAGAGATGGTTGTGGTATAGTGGAGGGAGCTTCTGTTTGCTATGCATGAGGTTGCGTGTTCGATCCTGCTGTCATGGTTTTTTTTTTTCCCTCTCTCTCTCGCCCTTATTTCAATTAATTTTCTTTATTTTGTTTCATTTCTTTTGCTTCGTTTCATTTTCAGTATTTACCGCACTACTTATTTACACGAAATTGTTTTCCATTGCACGACATACAACGAAATAGAACGGATTTAGTTTCTCAAATAGTTATATACTTGTGAACCAAATAGCTGATCTCTGATCATGCGCAATTGCTTCGTTCTGAGACTTGAAAATTATCCGTGCGCCATCAATTATTTCAAAGGCTGTACATTAGATAGGGACTCAAATACGAGTCTTGAACATTACCACTTGAGCCATCTCGCTCGGTAAGTGGTACATGGTAATGTAATATTCCTGTTACTGGTACTTTTTAAATCGAAATACTGAAATAGTAAGCCTATAATACGATACAGGGATAGAAGAAAGTGTTTTAATGTATATATGTCAATAGATCGGGGCTTAATTATTCAAATAATACGTAAATGTCTTTCACCCTTGTATCGTACAATATTTTACTCATTCTATGTTCAATTTCTTATCTATAATAACATTTAATATACTAATGATCTTGGTGAAAGATCGTCACTCTTTCGACAAAGGTACTTAAGCCAGATGAAATAAGTACCTTGGTCGAAAGAGTGACGATCTTTCACCGTAAAAATACAACCATCAAGAAATGCGGACATGGGTTCTACTGGGGTAAAATTTTCCGGAGGTCAAATAGTCCCCCATTCGGTTCTCCGGGCGGGGACTACTTCAGGGAACCCATGCCAAAGGCTCAAACACAGGGACATGTTCCTAGGAACATGGAATGTTAGGACTTTATACAATAGCGGGGCACTAGAGATATTAACGCGGGAATTGGATAAATCGCCCTTGGATATAGTCGCTTTACAGGAAGTTAGGTGGCCAGGAGAAGGTAGTCAGGAATCAGGAAGCTTTGCATTATACTATGGGGGTGCAGAAAGACCTGCATTTGGAACGGGTTTTTTAGTCAGAAGGAGGATCCTATCCGCTATCCGAGATATTAAGTTTGTTAGTGATAGGATATCATACATAATTCTAAAGGGTAAACGACATGATTTTATAATTGTAAATGTACATGCCCCCACAGAAGATAAAGATGACAAGATCAAGGATGAGTTCTATGAAGAATTAGAATGCTTATTTGATAGCCTTTCACGATATCATATGAAAATTGTCTTAGGAGATTTTAATGCAAAAGTGGGGCGGGAAGATATATTCAAACCAACAATAGGCAAATTCAGTCTTCATGAAGATAGTAACGACAACGGGGTTAGATTAGTCACATTTGCCACATCAAAGAACCTCATTGTTAAGAGCACAACATTTCAGCATAAGGATATTCATAAATACACCTGGACGTCCCCAGATGGAGAAACTCGGAACCAGATAGATCATGTATTAGTGGATAAACGCTGGCACAGTAGCATCATTGATGTTAGATCAGTTAGAGGGACAGACTGCAATTCAGATCATCATCTGGTCAGGGTGAAAATCAGACAACGGCTATCGCTTATGAGAGGAACAAACGCTAAAGATGATTCTGTAAAATATGAATTAAAAAACTTGAAAAATGATGAAATGCGGCAAGAATACCAAATCAAAATTGCTAATAGATTTGAAGTACTGGAATCTTCAGATGACAATGTGGCAAACGAAGAAGAAACTGATATCAATAAAGAATGGGAGGCTATAAGAGATACTATTAAATTGTCAGCATCAGAAAGCATTGGTTGTTTAAAAAAGAGGCAAAACAAGAAATGGTTTGATGAGGAATGTGCCGACATTGTAAAGAAAAGAAAGCTAGCAAAAATGAAATGGTTACACGAGCCAAATGAGGTAAATTTAGAGCAATTGGGTAGTGTTAGACGGGAAACCACCAAGTTACTAAAGAGTAAAAAGAGGGAATATTTGAGAGAGAAGATTAATGATCTTGAAATGAATGCAAAAAATAGGAACATTAGAGAATTATATCAGGGAATTAGTATAGAGAAGAAAGGGTTTCAGGCTAGAACAAACATAATTCGGAATGAAAATGGGGATATGATTGCAGATTCCAAGAGTATATTAAATAGATGGAAAAGTTACTTTAATCAGCTATTAAATGTACATACAGAACAGGACATTGAGGAGGATAAGTTACAGACAGCAGAAATGCTAGTCGCAGAGCCAAGTGCATTAGAGGTTGAAATGGCAATTGAAAAATTGAAGATGTATAAAGCATCAGGTTCAGATGAGATCCCAGCAGAACTGATAAAATCAGGGGGAGAAAAATTGATGGACAAGATACGCTGGTTGCTTAGTATGATTTGGGAAAAAGAAGCTCTTCCAGATGAATGGAAGGAATCAATTATCGTACCAATTTATAAGAAAGGAGATAAAACTGATTGCAACAACTACAGGGACATCTCATTACTTTCAACTTCGTACAAAATTCTAACAAATATATTAGTAAGCAGACTTACTCCCTATATTGAAGACATTCTAGGAGATCATCAATGTGCATTTAGAAGAAACAGGTCTACAACAGATCAGATTTTTAGTATAAGACAGATTTTAGAAAAGAAATGGGAATATAATGGTACTGTACATCAACTGTATGTAGACTTCAAAAAAGCATATGATTCAATTAAGAGGGAGAAGTTATATAGTATCCTGCTGGAGTTCGGAATTCCTAAAAAGTTAGTTAGACTTATACGAATGTGTCTAAATGGCTCAAAGAGTAGGGTGCGTGTAGGCAAACAGTTTTCAGACACTTTTGAAATCCAGAATGGGTTGAAGCAAGGAGATGCACTATCTCCTCTACTATTTAATTTTGTACTAGAGCATGCCATTAAATCTTTAGAGAATGAGGAAGGCTTACAACTGAATGGTATTAATAAGCTGTTAGTTTATGCTGATGATGTAGTACTACTGGCCGATAGCGAGGAGATACTAAAGGCCAACACGCACACACTATTGAGTAACACTAAGAAATTAGGACTGGAAGTAAATATCAATAAAACTAAATATATGGTCACACGTAGAAATACATTATATAATGGAAATGGACAGCTAATGACAAATGAGGGAAATTTTGAGGAAGTGGCTGAATTCAAATACCTAGGAACAATAATCACAAATAGGAATGAGATGCACAAAGAAATTAAACATAGGCTCAATTCTGGAAATGCATGCTATTATGCATTGCAGAGACTCTTGATGTCCCAACTCCTTTCAAAAAACGTTAAGCTGAAAATATATAAAACTATTATTCTACCAGTTATATTATATGGGTGCGAAACATGGACTCTTACTTTAAGGGAGGAAAGGAGATTACGAGTATTTGAGAATAAAGTTCTTAGGAAAATTTTTGGACCAAAGAGAGATGAACAGACAGGTGAATGGAGAAGACTACATAACAATGAACTACATGGTCTTTATAGGAAGCCAGATATAATAAGAACAGTTAAGTCTCGTAGACTGCGATGGGCAGGACATGTTGCGCGTATGGGGAATGAAAGACGTGCATGGAAACTTCTTGTAGGAAAGCCAGAAGGAAAACGCCCAGTTGGTAGACCAAGAATGAGGTGGGAGAATAACATTAACTATGATTTGAGGGAAGTAGATTATACAGGAAATGATTGGAAACATTAGCTCAGGATAGGGATGTTTGGAGAGCTTATGTCCGCGCGGCCATGAACCTACGGGTTCGATAGTGCCAGTGAGTAAGTAAGTAAGTAAGTAAGTAATGATCTTCTTGGTGAAATCGTAAAATATACAGTCAATATACCCAATTCATCAATTAACAATTATAATAGTCAACATGTTTCAGCAGCGAAACTGTCATTTTCAATATCAAATATTTATTCTTGAAAATGAGAGCTTCGCTGTTGAAATATGTTGACTATTTTAATTATTAATTCGTGAATTGGGCATATTGACTGCATATTTGTAATAAAATTAATAACATTGTGTAAATAAGATATCAAATATACTGTTGTGATGGTCGCTTTAGGGGCGCTATTAAAATGTCATAACAAATACAAAGAGAGCTTTAGATGATTGCGAAATTCCGCAAATTATTCCAAATAATTTGGAAGCAGCACTTGGAAACTTATTTCAGTTAGATCTGAAGTTACATACAAGAAGAAGTATGATGAATTTCGTAAATAAGAGTTATGAAAATTGTGCATTTTATTAATGAATATGTTAATTTTAGTGTATATGTTGGATTTGGGCGGCTACGTGGCGCAAGAGGTTAGACGATCGCCTTTCACAGCTCGGTCTCTCCATGTGGGTTTCGGTGTGGATCAAAGGGAGTTTGGGCAAGTTTTTCTCGGGGTTTTCTGCCGTTTTCCTCTGCCATAATTTCATTCCACCATTTCTCCATACTCGTATAATCCATTTCGTTTAATTTCGTTCATCTGCCCCGTGATGGTGCGTCAGGCGTGTGGGCCGGCACCCTTGTCATTCACAGACCTCTATATAGGGAGCTTCATTTCATCTCATCCCTCGACTCTACCCAAAGTTGGACACGAGTTGAGAATATATATTTATTATGTTGGATTTGGTAAGTGCTGTAATCTAATATAGGCTATAGGCCTGTTTAAAATTATATATTTGGGCAGTTTACTACAATAATTTATTTAATTACTTCCGATGTCGGAAAAGGATAGATTCATATGTTTTAACAGAAATATTATGTTGGGAAGATAAGCTAGAATTAAATCAATAATTCTCGTGACGTTACGTTAATTATTGGCCGCGTGACATTCAATTTTCTTCCTCCGGAAACAATCCTGCAAATATGAGGTCTATGATGTATCTGTAGGCCTTTATTAAAAGTTTATATTTGTAGTAACGAGCCGTAAATGAATTTTAAGGGTTTGCAACTACCACTTAAAGGTGAAGAGTATGAAATTACTACATTGGGATCGTATACGTATATAACAATAATGATATAATATACCTAATATCTTTATTTTAGATATGATAACAATATCTTTATTTTACCTGGAAGAGTTAAGGATTTAAGGCCTTATCTATCACTCAACCAGTATAAAAAATACAAAAAAATATTCTTACGCACACACACACTCATACACACACACCACACACACACACATATATATTTCTTACGTTCAAATAAGTCAACACACGCTACATTTTAGTTTTTATATTGGCGAAAGATGCGTGGGGTCAAGGGATTGAAGAACTGTAATAGTTTTCCACAAATACTTTAATAGCCTAAACATATAAAATTCGATATGGTATAAAATGAAATCCCTGCATGGTATCTTTACCTTGTCGTGGTGGAGTGGTTTGCGTGCTTAAATGATCCCGAGAGCTATGCCGGCGGTAGCATTGTTGCCAATAGGGTTACCCATGCCGGACTGGTCGAAGGTGATAAGCCAAACGAAAAAAAAGTATCTTGGTCGAAAGAGTGACGATCTTTCACCGTAAAAATACAACCGTCGAGAAACACGGACATGGATTTCACTGGGGTAAAATTTTCCGGAGGTAAAATAGTCCCCCATTCTGTTCTCCGGGCGGGGACTACTTCAGGGAATACATGCCAAAGGCTCAACTATAATTTGAGGGAAGTTGATTATACAGGGAATGATTGGAAATCATTTGCTCAGGATAGAGTTGTATGGAGAGCTTATGTCCGGCCATGAACCTACGGGTTCGATAGTGCCAGTGAGTTAGTTATGAAATAACATATTTAACGTCTGCATGCATGTCCCTTGTAATGCGGGAAATTTAATCCAAGATTTTGGTTTCATTGACCTCAGAAATTTAACAAGTCATATTGCTTACACAATACATTATTTGCAACGGTATCCGTGTATATTCTTACGGACATAATAAAATAGTTGTAAGATGGAAACATCTCTTTTACGACACTGATAATTACTCAGTTACTTAGAGGTGACACAAATATCTCGTGATGTCTTAACTATCTTTAAGCGTTCTGACTAACAATAACGTTCAAAATAACGTATACTTCAGTCAAATGGACTGAACAAAGTGCATTCATAACAAATAACTCAAGGTTAAGCATTCAAAATACAAACACGTTAGTTAAACAATGTAATTTCTAAAGCTTTCTTGCACATCTACAAAAAAAATGATAAAAAATACTTGCCAGGCAACGAGAGAACATAACAAAACACGGTAGCTAATCAGGTAATACAAAGTGCCTTTTAACAGTTGAGAATCAATAAGCCTCTCTTCCAAGGTTGTGTATTCACGCCTGTTATTGGGCAAACAATAGACAATCCTTGAGTTGACAACTAGGTAGCACAACGCACCCAATGCAAACAGAATTGATTGGTTTCTCTTAGTGCAAGAAGTATTCAAGTCTTCTATAGGTAGGCGTACAACGCTTAATATTGGGTTGTCTCATACATAATGTCGATTTTAAATGTAATGTTGTGTGTTTGATGAAAATATAAAGGTGTGATTCACTGGGAGTTTGTTCCAAAAGGTCGTGCAGTCGATGTGGATCTTTATTCTCAATAACTGGAACGATTTCTTGAAATATTGAGGGTCGCGAGTTCAAACTAAACCGGACCCCATATGCACACACTACCTCAATGACTCAGGAATGGGAGGAATCGAACTGCTACCATAGCGAGTAAATAGTCATATTTTATGTCTTCACATTATCAGATGCAATCCTGTCCCATTTTGCCCATTTCTTGCGTGACATTTCGAACAATTTGTAGCCGTGGAAGTGGGACTCAACGAATTGTTATAGCGAGTAAATAGTCATATTTTATGTCTTCACATTATCAGATGCAATCCTGTCCCATTTTGCCCATTTCTTGCGTGACATTTCGAACAATTTGTAGCCGTGGAAGTGGGACTCAACGAATTGTTATAGCGAGTAAATAGTCATATTTTATGTCTTCAAATTATCAGATGCAATCCTGTCCCATTTTGCCCATTTCTTGCGTGACATTTCGAACAATTTGTAGCCGTGGAAGTGGGACTCAACGAATTGTTATAGCGAGTAAATAGTCATATTTTTATGTCTTCACATTATCAGATGCAATCCTGTCCCATTTTGCCCATTTCTTGCGTGACATTTCGAACAATTTGTAGCCGTGGAAGTGGGACTCAACGAATTGTTATAGCGAGTAAATAGTCATATTTTATGTCTTCACATTATCAGATGCAATCCTGTCCCATTTTGCCCATTTCTTGCGTGACATTTCGAACAATTTGTAGCCGTGGAAGTGGGACTCAACGAATTGTTCACATAAAAAAATCAGAATTTTCTACTGTCGCGGAATAGTAAACTTTGCTGAAAGACCATACAATCTGATGGTATCTGCTGTGAAAGAATAGTTTGAATTCTTGTCAGAAAAAAATTCAAAATAAAATGTTGTTTAAAAAATTATTTATGAGAAGAATCTGTAGAATATTTTAAAATGTTATTATTGAATGTATCCATTGTCATGTTCTCTAGGTAACGCCGTTGCGTCGAACGCGGGTCGGGGCAAGTTTCCTGGGTGATTATTTTTATAGGGGGTTTTCCACACATGTAAGGCAATTGTTAGGAAACATTAATGCACAAACGATCTCGGAACATATTTATTATTATTATTATTATTATTATTATTATTATTATTATTATTATTATTATTATTATATATTACATAGTATTGCAGTTTTATATTTTCGAAATTTCATCATATAGGCCTATTTCTATATTATATGTAGTCTATTTATATATTTGTCATATAATAACTTATAAAATCGGACCGCGGTTCATGGACATGCGGATATAAACTCTCCCTACATTTCCATCCTGAGCTAATATTTTCCAAACACCCCCTGTGTCATTCACCGCCCCAGAAACACTGTTAATATTATTCTCCCACCTCATTCTTGCTTACCTTCTGGGCGTTTACACTCTAGCTTTCTTACAAGAAATTTCTATGTCCCTATTTAATTCCCCACATGTCTGTTAATAGCAGTCTAGGAGATTTAACTGTTCCTAATACACTTGATCTCTCATAAAAATCATATTGCTCACTGTTACATAGCCTTCTCCATTCAGCTGCCTGTTCGTCTCTTACTGATTCAAACATTTCCCTAACAACTTTATTCTCAAATAATCTTAATTTTTTCTTCCCTTAAAGTAAGAGTCTTTGTTTCGTATCCATATAACTGTATTCGTTTTATAATAGTATCATAAAATAATAATACATGTAATAATAATTATTATTTTATTATATGTATTGATCTCCAAAAACTGACCATCCATCCATAGTAATTCTGCCCGAAGGTAGGCCCTTCACTGCAATCATAGCATTTTCATGCTATGCTTGCAGCTTTACTAGGGAATTGTGGGTGTGGTAGCTTCGCGTTGCTTTCCACACCGGTGAAGGATGATTTCGGGGACTGTTTGGGCGTTAGTTTTCCTGACATTTGTCTTACAGGTGAGGAAAAATCCCGATAAAAACCTCACCCAGAAAAACTGCCCCGACCGGGGATCGAACCCGGGTCCTCTGCGTGACAAGGCAGCACGCTACCTCGAGACCAGAGCGGTGGACAAAACTGACCAAATGGTCAATTATTTTGTTACATTCAACCCCTCTACACCCCTCCTGGGGTTGATAACGGTCTCATATTCGCACAGTATGTTTTACAAATGATATATCTACCGAGTTTGGTTGAAATTGCTCCAGGCATATCAGTTATGCAGAAAACCCAGCGGTGTACAATGCATTCCTACTTTCCAAATATTTTTAAAAGACAAAGATGAACCGCGTGTGATGATAAATTCAGTGAATATTTTCACAAATTCAAGTTAACAGGCATATGCCTGTGAGAGAATCCATCCATAGAAGCGTGACATACTTAGCACTTATAATACATAATTTAAAAGAGTCATGATGCAGAGAGGAAGAAAGTGGTCTATTGACAAAATAATATAAAACTATTTGAATCATATAAATAACATAAACTTTTTAAACATTGCAAATAATTGGTAAAATATAGCATAAATATAATCAACTAACCATTCATTGTACAATAACGTTAGACAATTTAAAATTGTTCATATTGTACTTGTGCATCAAGTTTTACGCAGATAGTGGATCATGCTATAAATAAATGTTTTTAATAAAAAATACACACATACGAAGATTTTATATATATACAGGGTGTATCAAAAAGGATGGCCCAAACTTACATGGTTGAAAGTACACGGCAATAGAAGCAAAAATGTCCCAGTAAACATGGGTCCGCAAACGAGCCGTTTGCGAGATAATTACGAATGTATGGTTACAAGCCGCCACTGACTTCATCGTAAACATCGTCCTAGTTAGTACAAATTAATTTGAATTTAGACTTTACTATTAATTTTTCATCTTATTTAGTTCACATTTCACAGTTCACTTCACTTATGGGTTTCCTGTTAAAGGAGGTGTTCGAAGTGTCTTCCTTGCATTTGGATGCAATACTGTGCTCCTCTCTTAATGAATGTCTAATTCTTTCGAAAACCCCTGGATCATTTCTGAATTCTTGACAAGGATGTACAACTCTCTGCTCCAGTTCTTCAACCGTGTTAATGGGTGTGCTGTACACTTCGCTTTTGAGGAGACCCCAGACACAAACATCCAAAGGATTTAGATCAGGTGATCTTGGAGGCCAAGGTACAGATTCGCCTCGACCCATCCATCTTTGGCCGTATCTGTTACAAACAATGACGTCAGTGGCGGCTTGTAACCATACATTCGTAATTATCATTTTTGATACACCCTGTATGTATATATATATAAGGTATACGGTCTTAATATCGCCCAAATAAGGTAAGTTGTAGCTTTAAATTTATTTGCAGTTAAAAATGGCCACAATGTAGAAGCTACATTGTAATAAAAATAATACATTTGCATTTAAAATGGGTTAGAAGTTTACCTTTTGAACAAAGTGTTTGAAATTCAATATTGGTCCAAGAATCATTCGCAGAAGCGAGAGCAAAGCGTAAATACATATACATACATACACAGGTGGATATACACTTCCAAGGGATAAGCGTATCATCAATAGCTCGAAAGAAGTGCAATTCGCATACAGGGGTCTCGCCGTATGGATTGTTTAGACATGACTAATTAACTCATGCTCCAAATGGGAGTCAATGACCAATCACGTTTCAATGATTTTTTTATTTACAACCAATCACAGTCCTGTTTCGCCTAGAATTTACCAACTAAAGTTTTATTATAATAAAGAAAGCACCTCCTTTTGAACATTCTGAATAGGTCATAGCATTATTTCCGTAAGAAACACGGCTACCAGATTGTATATATAGTGCATGAATATCAACACAGAGCGCATGTGGGAGTTAATATAAAAACATTTGTAGCAATTGATTATACCACCAAAAAAGAAACAACTGTTTGCACTTTCTTAAATGTATTTTTTTCCAGGTAATAACATTCCAGAAAAATATAATTGTCATATTTACATCAGAAATCAATTAATATACAGTTTGATGTGTTTCATTTTTTCTCCACTAGAGTGCATTCTTACAATATTGCGTTTCTTTGGCAATAAATAATATGATCTGGTTGCAGTGATGAACAAAAGAAGCAAATGAAGCATACCAATCTTTTCTGATTTGTTTTCAAACATCGCCGTATTCATTAAATATATAAATATTTTAAAATAACTATATTTAAATAATGAATTGTGAGTAAAAAGCTTCATTTTATTCGTTAAATATTCCTAACAAATGCCACTCTTGATTTCCAAATTCTCTAGATAAATTGGAAATCACTAGTGGCATTACTTATGATAAACGCCATAGGTGTCCCACGCTTCCAGGGTGTTAATGGAACACAAAGTGTGACCTTCACGATAAGCAGACACAGGTTACGTTAATAATTACACAAGTCTTACCAAATATTTAGATCTGTTTTGGCTAAAGTAAATATTAATGCTGAATATTGTAGTCATAATAATATGAGCACAAGAGCATCAGTCGGTCTCGTTGGAGTAGTGGTTATCATGCTCGCCTCTGGTTGCATGGTTCGCGGGTTTAAATCGTGCCAAGATCAATAGATTTTTTTTTTCAGGGCGTAAAAATATTGATTATAGGTTAAGTTCCTTCGTAAGGGAACTAAAACGATGTATCCTGTGTTATAAATTTACAGCCCATAAAATAAATTCTAACCTGAAATATGGAACCTCTGCGCAAAATCTGTTAGCTCTTGTACGCCGAGATTTGAACTGTGACATTAACAACTTTAGCTGATAACAGTTTCAGACCCATTTATTTTTTATTTTTCATTCGAGAAAACAAAATCTTTACATTTCAAGCATAATTGATTCTCCAGCATGGATTTATTATGTCTTCCAAATTTCACAATTTTTAGGTATTTTTGGGCTTCCAAGTGTCATTTCTTGTAAATATAAGTCAAATACTTCACTTTTCATTTCATTTAGCAGTAAGTATATTTTTAAAATTGTTGAAATAGTAAATTCATTAATTATAATTATTGGTTGTTGGGAAAATTCAAATTTTGAATCCTGTTCATTAAAAAAAGGATTTATAATTCTGCCCGAGGGCAGGTCCTTCACTGCAATCATAGCATTTTCATGCTATGCTTGCAGCTTTACTAGGGAATTGTAGGTGTGGTAGCTTCCCGTTGCTTTCCACACCGGTGAAGGATGATGATGAAAATGATAAATATGATGATGGTGATGATGGCCATATGATTTCGGGGACCGTTTGGGCCTTAATATTTTCCTGACATTTGTCTTACAGGTGAGGAAAAACCCCGATAAAAACCTCACCCTGAAAAACTGTCCCGACCGGGGATCGAACCCGGGCCCGCTGCGTGACAAGGCAGCACGCTACCTCGAGACCACAGCGGTGGACAAAAAAGAAAGATCGTTAAATAAAGTAATAATAAGGACGTCAAAAACTGGTACTGACTTGATGTATTCAGAGCCAGAACAATTACTGCTTATGAAAGAAGAAGAAGTAAACTGCGAAAACGTTAAAAATCTCAAAATAAAATAAACACGCACAACCCATAAACTTAAACCTCAATATTTTTCTTCAGCTAATGTTAATAACTTAGGTTTATAATTGTGTTTTTGTTCCGAATTTGATTATTGAAATATCGCATTAAAATGAAACCTTCATAAATACACAGAACCACCACATACCGAATACACAAAACTACTATATTACGTTTTAAAATTGATACTATTCGCAGGTTTCATCATCAGACAGTTTAAATAATTTTGCCTGCTCAGTCATCAAATCGAGTTTTTCGCTTCCTCTAATCTTGCGTTAGTCCCTGCTACCAAATGGTGGGTACTTTAGAATATGAAGGGTGAACTTATAGGCCTTACAACAACATTCACAGTAGTCTGAGACATGTTATCAGTTATGATATCAATTGATAGTATTGTAACATTTTAAGTAAATATTTGGTTAAAGTTTTTATATTTAGAAATGACACTTCCTGATTATTGTCAGAAGGTAAATTATTAAACAGAGTGTTACGTTTAGGCCTATCCAACTTTTTACTGAATTCCTTCCTAATGAAGCTATTGAGGTTGTTCTCATGAAAATAAAATATATTTTTTTACAGATCATCACTGATTATATCTAATAAACACCGAAAATGACCATGACCAAAATTTAAAAAAAATGCTGTAGCGGTAACAATTTTCGATGTGTCAGAACGAAACTCAGTATATGCTATTTGAATAAACTGAACAAGGTTTTATCTAAATATAAGCGATAACCTGACCATGAGATGACAACCGAGATTAAAAATTGACTATAATAACCGGCATGTCTGGTTCATCGCAATGTATACATACAATTTAATATACTCTTAAACTGGCAATGCATCCTATAAGATATATTCGTTCAATTTATTTAACATTTTAATAAGTAATGGTAAAAATAATTAGTAGATATTATTGAAATTGGTGTCAAATTTTACAACAGTTTTCAAACAGGTAGTAACTTATGGTTATGTGTGATTTGTTTCCACTGCAGTCCGACACTATTAAATAAGCTGTCGCCAGATAAAGAGTTTCTTCAATTTAACAGAAGAAATATATATTCCGTACATCAGCAAAATGGGACTATAAATTCAGCTAGCTGAGGAATTCGCAAACTTTTTTTTTTTTTTTAAGAATGGAGGCAACTAATTCTATGGGACTGTTTTTTTTATAGAGATGGCATTGGAATTCAGATAACCGTTTACAGAGTTATTCTATGAATTGAGTAATTTTGATCTGCTGGTGGCAGACAACGTATATAACAAATGATCAGGATGTTTTAAAGCAACAGACTTCACGATCAAAAACTTGGATCCCTGCAACTTTTTAAACGTTGTTTAGTTACTGAAGGAGACAAGTAGGCATTTATCTATAGTGTTATCCACCTCGATGCTCCAGGAACTAATTTCGCTGCCTCTGGTCCCGAGGATTGCGAGTTAAAACTCGGCCGGGATCGATAGATTTTCAGGATAAAAAAATACAACGGACAAATCCTCCGGTAGGGACATTAGGCCGAGTTTGAAGATTTTCGGGTTCGTAAATGAACCTCATGTATAAATATTTGTACGCATGAGAACATGTTTTTTTTTTTTTTTTTGCCTTTTCCATCCAAGTAGGCCTAATGCTTTAGTTGCATACTAGATGTCTCTATGAGGCTAAGTGTTACCACATGTCACTTGTTGGCATCTACAATGGAATAAGGAAAATAAATTAGCTTGGTTAAGAAATCTCCGCAGGGAGCACCCGTGTCCCATGTGTGGATGTACAAGAATAGACTGGGCTAAGATTATCTATAGCGTTAATTTTATTAGGTTTTCTATAATAAAAGGCATTATTTTCATTGCGTAAGTTGTATCCATTGAACCTGTCCGGGTTCAAAAGTTAATAAACTACAAGAGCACAAATGTCAATGGAAAGAACATCTAGACAGAATGGACAATACAAGATTACCCAAAAAGACCAACACCTACAAACCACATGGAAAAAGATCTTTGGGACGGCCAAGGAAACAATGGACTTGAGACCGGAACAGGTCGCATTGACCTAATCCTGGAAAGGAAGAAGAAGAAGAAAAGGCATTCTTGTACAGTATTTTGTCCTAATTACGTAACTGATATAGGTCTATAGAAAATTACACTTGGAGAATTTAAAAAAAATAGCGAATTGAGAACTCTCTAAAAATATGCTGATATAGTAGCTGAAAAGTTTTGATTAAGGCAGTTAGGGCGCATTTAATACGAGCTCAAATAAGCCTTATGTGACGTCCGCTGCAGAATAATTCGGTATATAAGAGGCCTCTGGGAAACCCGAGACTCCAAAGGCATGACTAAGTAAACAATTACCTCTTACCTACTAGGAGGAACTATTACTGCAGTTCAAGCCAGATCTCAATGGAGGATTTTCGTGAACGAGACGTAAACTTGAGTCTATTTGAAATTGAATTATATTCGCTTTTACATTTAAAAATTTGTAAAAATTTAATAATTTATTTCTATTATTTTTACAAAGTTCGTGAATATTAAATCTGGTAGGCTTACTTGTCTTTATTGGAATGTAATTCGCAGCCCTTAATGCAAAAAAATTAAGATTACAATTTAGATATATTCCAATTAAAATTCTATCTCCTTAAAAATAAAACTTAATAAATTCAATATAAAGTCATGGATCGACTATAAATGTTATAAACTAATGCGCCATGCCAGGGGAATATTTATAACCATTTTTTTTATAACTCATAACGAGAGGACACGCTCTCTACATCACAGATTTCAATGAGACTTTCTGAAATGAACGTCCCAACACACTGTTTAAATTAGTATGTAGTTTTCGGGGAAAATAACCTCCTATTTCGGAAAAAAATTAGAAATGATATGTAAAGAAACCCTTGGCAGTATGATATCCTATCATTTGTAGTTAGTTGCCGCACGGTCATCTCGGCAACCTGGATTCAAATTATTTCCCTATCTTTTGTTTTTCTTCCTTTTTTTAATATAATGTTTCATATTGTAATCACGATTAATTACTTTTACTTTATTCCCTAACTCCTCTTAAAAATTTAAAACTCAAAATGTATAAAATCGTTATTCTCCCAGTTATATTAGGCCTATATGGATGCGAAACATGGACTCTTACTTTAAGAGAGGAAAAGAGATTACGAGTATTTGAGAATACATTCCTTAGGAATATTTTTGGACCAAAGAAATATGAACAGAAATGCGAATGAAGAAGACTTCATAACAATGAGCTACATGATCTTTATAGGAAACCAGATATAATAAGAACAATTAAGTTTCGTAGACTGCAATTGGCAGGACATGTGGCAAAATAGGGAATAAAAGAAGTGCATGGAAATTTCTTGTAGGAAATCCAGAGGGAGAACGCCCTGTAGGTAGACCAAGAATAAAGTGGGAGAATACATTAACCATGATCTGAGAGAAGTAGATTGTACAGGGGGGGATGGTTTGAAAATATTTCTCATTATAGGGATGTATGGAGAGATTATGCCGCCTGGCCATGAATCTACGGGTTCGATAGAGCCAGTCAGTTTGTTATATTCTCTAAAGCGTTCAACGCTTGTAAGTATATTAAACAATAGATCTATCATTTTCTGTGCATGAAACAGGAAGTATTATATTACGGTACAAGTGCGAAGACAGGGTTTTACGTATGACTTGTAACGTTTATGCCTAGGACGTAATTTTTCATTGAATACGTAAAAGTCTTCCATCCATTTTTCGTAATATATTTTATTCATACTATGTTTAATTTCCTACTTTTAATTAAATTAATTAACCCAATTTTTGTAAATAAGACATTAGATGTACTGTTTGTTATAATTCTCACTTGAGGGTCGCCATTTAGAATGTCATATCAAAAACTGAAGCAGCTTTGAATGATGATTGTTAAGTTCCAAAAATTATTCTACATAATTGTAAAGCAAAAGTAAAGTGATCCCACAACAGACCCGGAGACCCTTGGGGTAGTAGGAGGTTAAGGCTCTCACTTTTTCTAGACAATCGGCACTCTTATGTCAGCCGGGTTGTCAGCCCTGCGTGACGGCCGCCTTTACCCCAGAACAAGCGTCTGGTACTCATTTCCGTTAGAGGCTAAGTCGACCTCAGGGCCATAGTGCCGCCAGAGGGTTTGGATCAGTTTAAAAATCCTGACCCCAACGGGACTTGAACCCTCGACCCTCCGGCTTGTAGCTCAGTGCCTTAACCACTACGCTACGGCGAGCACAATGTTGAAAAAGAATAGATCAATATGTTTTAACTGAAATTACTACATTCAGCAGATAAGCTAAAATTATTTTCATTCTTTCCGTGACGTCAAGTTAATTATTGGTGGCGCGTAACTTTCAATTTTCTTCATCCCGAAAACAGTGCTGCCAATATGAGGTATGTAAGATATAAATAGCTTTTTCGGGGTTTAAGAGTAAACAATGTCTATTTAAATGTGACGGATCTGAAATTATGGCTTGGGTTCGTATATGTCTGTATACAGAATAATTGAGTCGTCAGATGCTACATTTTAGTTTTTATGTTGGCGAAAAATGTGTGTTGTAAACGATTTTTAAATTATGATAGTTCATTTTTCACACATTTTAATAACGAAAACTTATCATTATACGACATAAAACATAATCTGTGATCTGTATAAATGAATGTATTTCTTTAACATTTGTAATGAAAATGGGGAAAAATAAAAGGTAGGAACGAGATTTGAACCCAGGTAGATAGTCCAATCATCTAACCAAATGAACTGAGAAATCATACTACCAATTGTAAGTGTATTGCTTCTTCATTAGTAGGACAAGAATTTTTAAGCACTCTGAAATTTAATATTGCCTACTGCATAGGCCCATATTATTCAATTTTTTATACGTGGAACCAAGTCAAATGACAGAAGTTTTACTTCCCATCATACATTCCATTTTAACGCTAATTATGGCCTGGCCATTTGTTATTATTATTGTATCGGCTTCGGTGAACAAGGATTATGTTCTTTGCCAGTGGTGCAAGGATCCACGAGTTAAAACCCGACTAGGTCGAAAGACTTTTAGAAATAAAACGTACAAGGAATAAGTCCTCCGGGTATTAGCCTGACTATTTAACTCATGCCCCAAATGGGAGTCAATGACCAATCACATTTCAATGATTACTGTTTTACAACCAATCAGAGTCATGTTTCAGTCGTGTCTCACGAAATATTTATCAGTGTTAAATTTACCATATTAAAGAAAGCTCCTCCTTTTTAATATACTGAACAGGTCTGACCATTATTTTGCAGTGATTGAGCCTGTAAGAAATACGGTTACCAGATTGTATATATAGTGCATAGATGTCAACACATAGCGCTTGCCGGAATTAATATAAAACATTTGTAGCACTTTATTATACCACCAAACAAAGAAACCACTGTTTGCACTTTCTTAAATGTATTTTTTCCCAGGTAATAATCCAGAAAAGTATAATTGTCATATTTACATCATACGACATCAGAAATGAATTAATATACAGTTTGATGTGTTTCATTTTTTCTCCACTAGAGAGCATTCTTACAATATTGCGTTCCTTTGGCAATAAATAGTATGATCTGGTTGCAGTGAGAAACAAATGAAGCAGATGAAGCGTAACTATCGTTTCTCATTTGTTTTCAAACATCGCCGTTTACATTAAATATGTAAATATTTTAAAATAACTATACTTAAATAATGATTTGTGAGTAAACAGCTTAATTTTATTCGTTAAATAGTCCTAACAAATGCCACTCTTGATTTCCAAATTCTCTAGATAAATTCACTCCTCACTTCGTGAGTCGTCAATTTATCGATAATTTGGAAATCACTCGTGGCATTACTTATGAAAATTTTCGGCCACTTAAGAGATCATCCAACATAACTTAGAGCTCAGAACAAAATTGAATCGGCCTTTTCATCCAAGCAGCACCTTATTTGTTTACTAGATGTCTCTTTGTTTTATAATTGTTCACTCAAGGAATTAATTGATGGTTTCTGATTTTTCACTTCTCTTGCAATATTGACTTGTATCATTTTAACTCAGTTTACGTATAATTATTAATTTTAGGTTATGACGTCATATAGCTACTTTTTTCTGTATATAATATATTTTACTGTTCGTGCGGAAGAGAAGAATGTATTATATTATCTCTGCCAAGTTAAATAAATCAATCATATTATTAAATAAATAATAATATTATTATTAACCATTCCCGCAAGACTGCATCCTTGCAGCACGTATACAAAATAGATAATATTTCCAAAATGAGGAGTTATTGGCCCCCAAAATTGAATGTAAGTTCAAATTCGACATGCGGCATATTCAACTCATGAAATCTCATTCAGAATGGGTATACTGAGAGGGAGTCCTCTCCTTGTAACAGCTAAGATGTGTGACTTATTCGGTATTTACACCCAGGAGGTCAATTACTGCCGTGCTATGACAAAATGAAGAAGCGGCCAGTTGTCGGCCACGAACAAAAGAGGAAGAGACTCGTGCATTGTCACTCAATTACTTGGTTACTGCGTCCTTCATAGTTGTGTTAGAGCTAAGTGATGGTCCATGACTGCTGAATTAGTTCCTTCTTTTGTACACAGAGTATTGTTATTTGGTTACGAGCTGTAAGAATCACCATGTAAATACAAATAGATTACTCAACAATATAATGACATCACAAAAAAGAACCCAATTACTTCAGATCCCATCTTCCAAGAAAAAATAACTTACCAAGTTTGGAAATATAATTTATAATGTCTAACCAACTACTGACTAGTCCAGATTAGATTAGTAAATATGGGTTCGGTTAAAATCTTGTTTTTTGGTTCATCTTTATTTTATAGAAATAATTAGATGAAATCTACTCGACGGTGATATGTAGTCTGGTATGGTGTATATGGTTCAATATACAGGAAGAATTCACACACATAACCCATCCACTTTTTATTTAGACTCCTTTCGCCTCTATTCATCCGTAAGTTAACACATAGGCTCGGTGTTATGAGTGTGCCCTCATTAGACAACCATAATACTGTGGTTTGCTAAACCATTATTAACAACATGAGATGAGGTAAAAGGTGATATGAAATGAACGAATAGATATGAAAATGACATGTTGGGAAGGGAAGAGGAGTGGATAGTGTTGGTGGGATGAAATTCTTGGAATGGGAGAACCCTGAGAAAAACCCTAAAAATCCCGGTGTGGTGCACCACCAATACACCTCCAGAACCGCCAAGATTCGAACCTGAGATCCAAGTCGAGGCAACCGCAAGCGCTAGCCGCCATTTCACTGAGACGGCTACCTACTAACTAACTTATTGGCACTATCGAACCCGGAGGTTCATAGCTGCGCGAAAATGATTTCTCCATACATCCCTGTTCTCAGCTAATGTTTCCGAATCATTATCATAAGTAATGCCACGTGTGATTTCCAATTTATCTAGAGGACTTGGAAATCAGGAGTGGCATTTGTTAGGACTATTTAACGAATAAAATTAAGCTGAGCTGTTTACTCACAAATCATTATTTAAATATATATATATATTTCAAAATATTTATATACTTAATGTAAACGGCGATGTTTTTAAAAAATGATAAATGTTTTAATTTGTTCATTACTGCAACTTGATCGTGTTATTTATTGCCAAATATGATCGCAATATTGTAAGAATGCACCCTAGTGGAGAAATAATGAAACATCAAACTGTATATTATAATGAACAATATAGGTAATTAATTTATTATTTTAGTAAACAACTCAGTAAAATCGACGAATCTGTTCATTATTTGCTATATTTAATGTATCTGTTGGAGAAAATAATGCTCTGAGCTGTTCAGAAAAAAATAAAGCTGATAAAGAGAAATCGATAAAGAGCGAGGTGAAACACGACTGTCATTGGTTGTAAAACAAAATTCATTGAAACGTGATTGGTCATTGACTACCATTTGGGGCATGATTTAAATATTCTGTATAATTCACAGGTTTCAAATCACAGTTAATGTTATACTCCCTTCTCATTCTAGACCTATATATCAGAATGTATGTGTTTGGTTTTAGTATTTCCTCGCTAAAGCCTAATAATAGGCTACTACATCATCAGCATGTAGGCCCTACTAACAGCTGTTTAATAAGCCCTAACCATTTAGGTAGACACCTGTTTATACTCTAAATATTTTATTGCACACACTAGAACAAAATTGATAGCAGAGGAGGTAATATATCTCCTTTCTTTAACCCAGTGTAAATTTCAAAAGTATGTGAAAACTGTCTATCAACCTTATTCCCTGTACCATTTAGACACATTCGAATACATCTAACAATGTTTTTAGGATTTTCGAATTGCAGGAGGATACTATTCAACTTCTCCCCCTAAATGGAATCGTATGCTTACTTGAAGTCTACATATAGTTGACGTAC